>CAWUFW010017261.1:0-270693 GCA_963921515.1 Calotriton arnoldi
TTATGCGCCTTCGTTCAATTACATGTGCTAAGGGTGGTATTGGTGGTGGTGGTATTGGCAGTGGTATTGGTGGTATTGGTGGTGGTGGTATTGGTGGTAGTGGTATTGGTGGTGGTGGTATTGGTGATATTGGTGGTGGTAGTATTGGTGGTGGTGTTATTGGTGGTAGTGTTTGTATTGGTGGTGGTGGTATTGGTGGTATTGGTGGTATTGGTGGTAGTGGTGTTGGTGGTTGTGGTATTGGTGGTGGTGGTATTGTTTGTGGTGGTATTGGTGGTGGCATTTGTAGTATTTGTGGTGGTGGTAGTTGGTGGTGTTGGAATTGGTGGCATTGGTGGGGGTGGGAGTATTGGTGGTGGTGGTATTGGTATTGGTGGTGGTGGTATTGGTGGTATTGGTGGTGATGGTATTGGTGGTGGTGGTGATGGTATTGGTGGTGGTGGTATTGGTATTGGTGGTGGTGGTATTGGTGGTATTGGTGGTGGCATTGGTGGTATTGGTGTTGGTGGTATTGGTGGTGCTGGTATTGGTGGTGGTGGAGGCATTCATTGGTGGTGGTATTGGTGGTGGAGGTATTGGTGGTAGTATTTGTGGTTTTGGTGGTATTGGTGGTGGTGGTATTGGAGGTGGTGGTGGTGGTATTGGTGATGGTATTGGTGGTGGTGGTATTGGTGGTATTTGTGATGGTATTCGTGGTGGTGGTATTGGTGGTGGTATTGGTGGTGGTGATGGTGTTGGTGAGATTGGTGGTATTGGTGGTGGTGGTATTGGTGGTAGTGGCATTGGTGGTATTGGTGGTGGTGGTGGTATTGGTGGTGGTGGTGAGATTTGTGGTTGTGGTGGTATTGGTGGTTGTGGTATTGGTGGTGCTGGTATTGGTGGTGGTGGAGGCATTCATTGGTGGTGGTATTGGTGGTGGAGGTATTGGTGGTAGTATTTGTGGTTTTGGTGGTAATGGTGGTGATGGTATTGGTGGTGGTGGTGGTGGTATTGGTGATGGTATTGGTGGTGGTGGTATTGGTGGTATTTGTGATGGTATTCGTGGTGGTGGTATTGGTGGTGGTATTGGTGGTGGTGATGGTGTTGGTGAGATTGGTGGTATTGGTGGTGGTGGTATTGGTGGTAGTGGCATTGGTGGTATTGGTGGTGGTGGTGGTATTGGTGGTGGTGGTGAGATTTGTGGTGGTGGTGGTATTGGTGGTTGTGGTTATGGTGGTAGTATTGGTGGTGGTGGTGGTGGTGGTATTGGTGGTGGTGGTATCGGTGGCATTGGTGGCAGTGGTGGTATTGGTGGTGGTGGTATTGGTTGTGATGATGGTGGTATTGGTGATGGTGGTACTGGTGGTGGTGGTATTGGTGGTGGTGGTGGTATTGGTGGTTGTGGTATTGGTGGTATTGGTGGTGGTGTTATTGGTGGTGGTGGTGGTGGTGGTGGTATTGGTGGTAGTGGTATTGGTGGTGGTGGTATTGGTGGTATTGGTGGTGGTGGTAGTATTGGTGGTGGTGTTATTGGTGGTAGTGTTTGTATTGGTGGTGGTGGTATTGGTGGTATTGGTGGTATTGGTGGTAGTGGTGTTGGTGGTTGTGGTATTGGTGGTGGTGGTATTGTTTGTGGTGGTATTGGTGGTGGCATTTGTAGTATTTGTGGTGGTGGTAGTTGGTGGTGTTGGAATTGGTGGCATTGGTGGGGGTGGGAGTATTGGTGGTGGTGGTATTGGTATTGGTGGTGGTGGTATTGGCAGTGGTATTGGTGGTATTGGTGGTGGTGGTATTGGTGGTAGTGGTATTGGTGGTGGTGGTATTGGTGATATTGGTGGTGGTAGTATTGGTGGTGGTGTTATTGGTGGTAGTGTTTGTATTGGTGGTGGTGGTATTGGTGGTATTGGTGGTATTGGTGGTAGTGGTGTTGGTGGTTGTGGTATTGGTGGTGGTGGTATTGTTTGTGGTGGTATTGGTGGTGGCATTTGTAGTATTTGTGGTGGTGGTAGTTGGTGGTGTTGGAATTGGTGGCATTGGTGGGGGTGGGAGTATTGGTGGTGGTGGTATTGGTATTGGTGGTGGTGGTATTGGTGGTATTGGTGGTGATGGTATTGGTGGTGGTGGTGATGGTATTGGTGGTGGTGGTATTGGTATTGGTGGTGGTGGTATTGGTGGTGATGGTATTGGTGGTGGCATTGGTGGTATTGGTGTTGGTGGTATTGGTGGTGCTGGTATTGGTGGTGGTGGAGGCATTCATTGGTGGTGGTATTGGTGGTGGAGGTATTGGTGGTAGTATTTGTGGTTTTGGTGGTATTGGTGGTGGTGGTATTGGAGGTGGTGGTGGTATTGGTTGTATTGGTGGTATTGTTGGTGGTGGTATTGGTGGTGGTTTTAGTGGTGGTGTTGGTGGTGGTGGTATTGTGGTATTGGTATTGGTGGTATTGGTGGTGGTGTTAGTGGTGGTGGTATTGCGGGTGGTGGTGGTATTGGTGGTGGTGGTATTGGAGGTGGTGGTGGTATTGGTTGTATTGGTGGAATTGGTATTGGTGGTGGTGGTATTGGTGGTTATGGTATTGGTGGTGGTGGTGTCATTGTTCGTGTTGGTGGTGGTATTGGTGGTGGTGGTGGCACTCATTGGTGGTAGTATTGGTGGTGGAGGTATTGGTGGTAGTATTTGTGGTGGTGGTGGTATTGCTGGTGGTGGTATTGGTGGTGGTGGTGGTATTGGTCATATTGGTGGTGGTGGTGGTACTGGTGGTGGTATTGGTGGTGGTGGTATTGGTGTTGGTGGTATTGGTGGGGATGGTGGTATTTGTGGTATTGGTGGTGGTATTGGTTGTGATGGTGATGGTATTCGTGGTGGTGGTATTGGTGGTTGTATTGGTGTTGGTATTGGTGGTGGTATTGGTGGTAGTGGTGTTGGTGGTATTGGTGGTTGTGGTATTGGTGGGGGTGGTGGTATTGGTGGTGGTATTGGTTGTGATGGTGGTGGTGTTATTGGTAGTGGTGGTATTGGTGGTATTGGTGGTGGCATTCATTGGTGTTGGTATTGGTGATGGTGGTATTGGTGGTGGTGGTATTGGTGGTGGTGGTATTGGTGGTGGTATTGGGGTAGTATTGATGGTGGTATTGGTGGTAATGGTGGTGGTGGTATTGGTGCTAGTGGTGGTATTGGTGGTATTGGTATTGGTGGTGGTGGTATTGGTGGTGGTGGTGGTATTGCTGGTGGTGGTGGTATTGGTGGTGGTGGAGGTACTGGTGGTAATATAGGAGGTGGTGGTGGCATTCATGGCATTGGTGGTAGTGGTATTGGTGGCATTGGTGGGGGTGGTGGTATTGGTGGTGGTGGTGATATTGGTGGTGGTGATATTGGTGGTGGTAGTGGTATTGGTGGTGGTGGTGTTATTGGTGGTGGTGGTATTGCTGGTAGTATTGGTGGTTCTGGTGGTATTGGTGGTATTGTTGGTGGTGGTGGTATTGGTGGTGGTGGTGGAATTGGTGGTGGTGGTATTGGTGGTGGTATTGGGATTGGTGGTGGTGGTATTGGTGGTAGTGGTATTGGTGGTGGTGGTGGTATTGGTGGTGTCATTGGTGGTATTGGTGGTGGTACTGGTGTGGTATTGGTGGTGGTGGCATTGGTGGTATTGGTGTTGGTGGTATTGGTGGTGGTGGTGGTATCGGTGGCATTGGTGGCAGTGGTGGTATTGGTGGTGGTGGTATTGGTGGTGGCATTCATTGGTGGTGGTATTGGTGGTGGAGGTATTGGTGGTAGTATTTGTGGTTTTGGTGGTATTGGTGGTGGTGGTATTGGAGGTGGTGGTGGTATTGGTTGTATTGGTGGTATTGTTGGTGGTGGTATTGGTGGTGTTGGTGGTGGTGGTATTGTGGTATTGGTGGTATTGGTGGTGGTGTTAGTGGTGGTGGTATTGGTGGTGGTGGTATTGGTGGTGGTGGTGGTGGTATTGCTGGTGGTGGTGTTATTGGTGGTGGTACTGGTGGTGATGTAGGAGGTGGTGGTGGCATTCATGGCATTGGTGGTAGTGGTATTGGTGGCATTGGTGGGGGTGGTGGTATTGGTGGTGGTGGTGATATTGGTGGTGGTGGTATTGCTGGTAGTATTGGTGGTTCTGGTGGTATTGGTGGTGGTGGTATTGGTGGTATTGTTGGTGGTGCTGGTATTGGTGGTGGTGGTGGAATTGGTGGTGGTGGTATTGGTGGTGGTATTGGGATTGGTGGTGGTGGTATTGGTGGTGGTGGTGGTGGTATTGGTGATGGTATTGGTGGTGGTGGTATTGGTTGTATTTGTGATGGTATTGGTGGTAGTGGTATTGGTGGCGGTATTGGTGGTGGTGATGGTGTTGGTGGTGGTGGGATTGGTGGTATTGGTGGTGGTGGTATTGGTGGTGGTGGCATTGGTGGTATTGGTGGCGGTGGTGGTATTTGTGGTGGTATTGGTGGTTGTGGTTATGGTGATAGTATTGGTGGTGGTGGTATTGGTAGTATTGGTATTGGTGGTGGTGTCATTGGTTGTATTGGTGGTGGTACTGGTGGTGGCATTGGTGGTATTGGTGTTGGTGGTATTGGTGGTGGTGGTATTGGTGGTGGTGGAGGCATTCATTGGTGGTGGTATTGGTGGTGGAGGTATTGGTGGTAGTATTTGTGGTTTTGGTGGTATTGGTGGTGGTGGTATTGGAGGTGGTATTGGTGGTGGTGATGGTGTTGGTGGTGGTGGGATTGGTGGTATTGGTGGTGGTGGCATTGGTGGTATTGGTGGCGGTGGTGGTATTTGTGGTGGTATTGATGGTTGTGGTTATGGTGATAGTATTGGTGGTGGTGGTATTGGTAGTATTGGTATTGGTGGTGGTGTCATTGGTTGTATTGGTGGTGGTGGTGGTACTGGTGGTGGCATTGGTGGTATTGGTGTTGGTGGTATTGGTGGTGGTGGTATTGGTGGTGGTGGAGGCATTCATTGGTGGTGGTATTGGTGGTGGAGGTATTGGTGGTAGTATTTGTGGTTTTGGTGGTATTGGTGGTGGTGGTATTGGAGGTGGTGGTGGTATTGGTTGTATTGGTGGTATTGTTGGTGGTGGTATTGGTGGTTGTTTTAGTGGTGGTGTTGGTGGTGGTGGTATTGTGGTATTGGTATTGGTGGTATTGGTGGTGGTGTTAGTGGTGGTGGTATTGGTATTGGTGGTGGTATTGGTGGTGGTATTGGTGGTGGTGGTATTGGTGGTGGTGGTATTGGTGGTGGTATTGGTAGTGGTGGTTGTATTGGTGTTGGTGGTATTGGTGGTGATATTGGTGGTGGTATCTGTAGTGGTATTAGTGGTGGTGGTGGTATTGGGGGTGGTGGTATTGGTGGTGGTATTGGTGGTGGTGGGTGGTGGTGGTATTGGTGGTGGTGGTGGCACTCATTGGTGGTAGTATTGGTGGTGGAGGTATTGGTGGTAGTATTTGTGGTGGCGGTGGTATTGCTGGTGGTGGTATTGGTGGTGGTGGTATTGGTCGTATTCGTGGTGGTGGTGGTGGTATTGGTGTTGGTGGTATTGGTGGGGATGGTGGTATTTGTGGTATTGGTGGTGGTATTGGTTGTGATGGTGGTGGTATTCGTGGTGGTGGTAATGGTGGTGGTGGTATTGGTGGTGGTGGTATTGGTGGTGGTATTGGTGGTGGTATTGGTGGTAGTGGTGTTGGTGGTATTGGTGGTTGTGGTATTGGTGGTGGTGGTGGTACTGGTGGTGATATAGGAGGTGGTTGTGGCCTTCATGGCATTGGTGGTAGTGGTATTGGTGGCATTGGTGGGGGTGGTGGTATTGGTGGTGGTGGTGATATTGGTGGTGGTGTTATTGGTGGTATTGGTGGCATTGGTATTGGTGGTGGTGGTATTGGTGGTATTGGTGGTGGTGGTGGCATTGCTGGTGTTGGTGGTGGTATTGGTGGCATTGGTGGTGGTATTGGTGGTGGTATTGGTGGTGGTATTGGTGGTGGTTTTGTTGGTGATATTGGTGGTATTGGTGGTGATATTGGTGATGGAGGTGTTGGTGGTGCTGTTGGTGGTATTGGTGGTGGTATTGGGATTGGTGGTGGTGGTATTGGTGGTGGTGGTATTGGTAGTATTGGTGGTTCTGGTGGTATTGGTGGTGGTGGTATTGGTGGTATTGTTGGTGGTATTGGTGGTGGTGATGGAGGTGCAATTGGTGGTGGTGGTATTGGTGGTGATATTGGTGGTGGTGGTATTGGTGGTGATATTGGTAGTGGTGGTGGTATTGGTGGTGGTGGTATTGGTGGAATTGGTATTGGTGGTGGTGGTATTGGTGGTGGTGGTGACATTGCTGGTGTTGGTGGTGGTATTGGTGGCATTGGTGGTGGCATTGGTGGCATTGGTGGTGGTGTTGGTGCTGGTGGTATTGGTGGTGGTGGTATTGCTGGTAGTATTGGTGGTTTTGGTGGTATTGGTGGTGGTGTTGGTGGTGGTATTGGTGTTGGTATTGGTGGTGGTGGTATTGGTGGTGGTGGTATTGGTGGTGGTGGTGGTGGTATTGGTGATGGTATTGGTGGTGGTGGTATTGGTGGTTGTGGTTGTATTGGTGTTGGTGTTGGTATTGGTGGTGGTATTGGTGGTGGTGGTATTGGTGTTGGTGGTATTGGTGGGGATGGTGGTATTTGTGGTATTGGTGGTGGTATTGGTTGTGATAGTGGTGGTATTCGTGGTGGTGGTAATGGTGGTGGTGGTATTGGTGGTATTGGTGGTGGTGGTATTGGTGGTTGTATTGGTGTTGGTATTGGTGATGGTATTGGTGGTGGTATTGGTGGTGGTATTGGTGGTAGTGGTGTTGGTGGTATTGGTGGTTGTGGTATTGGTGGTGGTGGTATTGGTGGTGGTATTGGTGATTTTATTGTTGGTGGTGGTGGTAATTTTGGTGGTCATGGTGGTGGTGGCATTGGTGGTGGTGGTATTGGTGGTGGTGGGTGGTGGTGGGTGGTGGTGGTATTGGTGGTGGTGGTGGCACTCATTGGTGGTAGTATTGGTGGTGGAGGTATTGGTGGTAGTATTTGTGGTGGTATTGGTGGTATTGGTGGTGGCATTCATTGGTGTTGGTATTGGTGATGGTGGTATTGGTGGTGGTGGTATTGGTGGTGGTGGTATTGGTGGTGGTATTGGGGTAGTATTGATGGTGGTATTGGTGGTAATGGTGGTGGTGGTATTGGTGGCAGTGGTGGTATTGGTGATATTGGTATTGGTGGTGGTGGTATTGGTGGTGGTGGTGGTATTGCTGGTGGTGGTGGTATTGGTGGTGGTGGAGGTACTGGTGGTAATATAGGAGGTGGTGGTGGCATTCATGGCATTGGTGGTAGTGGTGTTGGTGGCATTGGTGGTTCTGGTGGTATTGGTGGTATTGTTGGTGGTGGTGGTATTGGTGGTGGTGGTGGAATTGGTGGTGGTGGTATTGGTGGTGGTATTGGGATTGGTGGTGGTGGTATTGGTGGTAGTGGTATTGGTGGTGGTGGTGGTATTGGTGGTGATATTGGTGGTATTGGTGGTGGTATTGGTAGTGGTGGTGATGTTATTGGTGGTGGTGGTGGTATTGGTGGTGGTGGTATTGGTGGTGGTGGTATTGGTGGTGGTGGCATTGGTGGTACTGGTGGTGGTATTGGTGGCGGTGGTGGTATTTGTGGTGGTGGTGGTATTGGTGGTTGTGGTTTTGGTGATAGTATTGGTGGTGGTGGTATTGGTGATGGTGGTATTGGTAGTATTGGTATTGGTGGTGGTGTCATTGGTGGTATTGGTGGTGGTACTGGTGTGGTATTGGTGGTGGTGGCATTGGTGGTATTGGTGTTGGTGGTCTTGGTGGTGGTGGTGGTATCGGTGGCATTGGTGGCAGTGGTGGTATTGGTGGTGGTGGTATTGGTGGTGGCATTCATTGGTGGTGGTATTGGTGGTGGAGGTATTGGTGGTAGTATTTGTGGTTTTGGTGGTATTGGTGGTGGTGGTATTGGAGGTGGTGGTGGTATTGGTTGTATTGGTGGTATTGTTGGTGGTGGTATTGGTGGTGTTGGTGGTGGTGGTATTGTGGTATTGGTATTGGTGGTATTGATGGTGGTGTTAGTGGTGGTGGTATTGGTGGTGGTGGTGGTATTGGTGGTGGTGGTATTGGTGGTATTGTTGGTGGTGCTGGTATTGGTGGTGGTGGTGGAATTGGTGGTGGTGGTATTGGTGGTGGTATTGGGATTGGTGGTGGTGGTATTGGTGGTGGTGGTATTGGTGGTGGTGGTGGTGGTGGTATTGGTGATGGTATTGGTGGTGGTGGTATTGGTGGCGGTGATGGTGGTGGTGATGGTGGTGGGATTGGTGGTATTGGTGGTGGTGGTATTGGTGGTGGTGGCATTGGTGGTATTGGTGGCAGTGGTGGTATTTGTGGTGGTATTGGTGGTTGTGGTTATGGTGATAGTATTGGTGGTGGTGGTATTGGTAGTATTGGTATTGGTGGTGGTGTCATTGGTTGTATTGGTGGTGGTGGTGGTACTGGTGGTGGCATTGGTGGTATTGGTGTTGGTGGTATTGGTGGTGCTGGTATTGGTGGTGGTGGAGGCATTCATTGGTGGTGGTATTGGTGGTGGAGGTATTGGTGGTAGTATTTGTGGTTTTGGTGGTATTGGTGGTGGTGGTATTGGAGGTGGTGGTGGTATTGGTTGTATTGGTGGTATTGTTGGTGGTGGTATTGGTGGTGGTTTTAGTGGTGGTGTTGGTGGTGGTGGTATTGTGGTATTAGTATTGGTGGTATTGGTGGTGGTGTTAGTGGTGGTGGTATTGGTGGTGGTGGTGGTATTGGTGGTGGTGGTATTGGTGGTGGTGGTGGTTGTGATGGTGGTGGTATTGGGGATGGTGGTATTGGTGGTGGTATTGGTGGTGGTGGTATTGGTGGTCGTTTTGGTGGCAGTGGTATTGGTATTTGTGATGGTGGTGGTGATGGTATTGGTGTGGTATTGGTGGTGGTATTGGAAGTGGTATTATTGGTATTGGTGGTGGTGGTATTGGTGGGGATGGTGGTATTTGTGGTATTGGTGGTGGTATTGGTTGTGATGGTGGTGGTATTCGTGGTGGTGGTAATGGTGGTGGTGGTATTGGTGGTGGTGGTATTGGTGGTGGTATTGGTGGTGGTATTGGTGGTAGTGGTGTTGGTGGTATTGGTGGTTGTGGTATTGGTGGTGGTGGTGGTACTGGTGGTGATATAGGAGGTGGTTGTGGCCTTCATGGCATTGGTGGTAGTGGTATTGGTGGCATTGGTGGGGGTGGTGGTATTGGTGGTGGTGGTGATATTGGTGGTGGTGTTATTGGTGGTATTGGTGGCATTGGTATTGGTTGGTGGTATTGGTGGTATTGGTGGTGGTGGTGGCATTGCTGGTGTTGGTGGTGGTATTGGTGGCATTGGTGGTGGTATTGGTGGTGGTATTGGTGGTGGTATTGGTGGTGGTATTGGTGGTGGTTTTGTTGGTGATATTGGTGGTATTGGTGGTGATATTGGTGATGGAGGTGTTGGTGGTGCTGTTGGTGGTATTGGTGGTGGTATTGGGATTGGTGGTGGTGGTATTGGTGGTGGTGGTATTGGTAGTATTGGTGGTTCTGGTGGTATTGGTGGTGGTGGTATTGGTGGTATTGTTGGTGGTATTGGTGGTGGTGATGGAGGTGCAATTGGTGGTGGTGGTATTGGTGGTGATATTGGTGGTGGTGGTATTGGTGGTGATATTGGTAGTGGTGGTGGTATTGGTGGTGGTGGTATTGGTGGAATTGGTATTGGTGGTGGTGGTATTGGTGGTGGTGGTGACATTGCTGGTGTTGGTGGTGGTATTGGTGGCATTGGTGGTGGCATTGGTGGCATTGGTGGTGGTGTTGGTGCTGGTGGTATTGGTGGTGGTGGTATTGCTGGTAGTATTGGTGGTTTTGGTGGTATTGGTGGTGGTGTTGGTGGTGGTATTGGTGTTGGTATTGGTGGTGGTGGTATTGGTGGTGGTGGTATTGGTGGTGGTGGTGGTGGTATTGGTGATGGTATTGGTGGTGGTGGTATTGGTGGTTGTGGTTGTATTGGTGTTGGTGTTGGTATTGGTGGTGGTATTGGTGGTGGTGGTATTGGTGTTGGTGGTATTGGTGGGGATGGTGGTATTTGTGGTATTGGTGGTGGTATTGGTTGTGATAGTGGTGGTATTCGTGGTGGTGGTAATGGTGGTGGTGGTATTGGTGGTATTGGTGGTGGTGGTATTGGTGGTTGTATTGGTGTTGGTATTGGTGATGGTATTGGTGGTGGTATTGGTGGTGGTATTGGTGGTAGTGGTGTTGGTGGTATTGGTGGTTGTGGTATTGGTGGTGGTGGTATTGGTGGTGGTATTGGTGATTTTATTGTTGGTGGTGGTGGTAATTTTGGTGGTCATGGTGGTGGTGGCATTGGTGGTGGTGGTATTGGTGGTGGTGGGTGGTGGTGGGTGGTGGTGGTATTGGTGGTGGTGGTGGCACTCATTGGTGGTAGTATTGGTGGTGGAGGTATTGGTGGTAGTATTTGTGGTGGTATTGGTGGTATTGGTGGTGGCATTCATTGGTGTTGGTATTGGTGATGGTGGTATTGGTGGTGGTGGTATTGGTGGTGGTGGTATTGGTGGTGGTATTGGGGTAGTATTGATGGTGGTATTGGTGGTAATGGTGGTGGTGGTATTGGTGGCAGTGGTGGTATTGGTGATATTGGTATTGGTGGTGGTGGTATTGGTGGTGGTGGTGGTATTGCTGGTGGTGGTGGTATTGGTGGTGGTGGAGGTACTGGTGGTAATATAGGAGGTGGTGGTGGCATTCATGGCATTGGTGGTAGTGGTGTTGGTGGCATTGGTGGTTCTGGTGGTATTGGTGGTATTGTTGGTGGTGGTGGTATTGGTGGTGGTGGTGGAATTGGTGGTGGTGGTATTGGTGGTGGTATTGGGATTGGTGGTGGTGGTATTGGTGGTAGTGGTATTGGTGGTGGTGGTGGTATTGGTGGTGATATTGGTGGTATTGGTGGTGGTATTGGTAGTGGTGGTGATGTTATTGGTGGTGGTGGTGGTATTGGTGGCGGTGGTATTGGTGGTGGTGGTATTGGTGGTGGTGGCATTGGTGGTACTGGTGGTGGTATTGGTGGCGGTGGTGGTATTTGTGGTGGTGGTGGTATTGGTGGTGGTGGTATTGGTGATGGTGGTATTGGTAGTA
The DNA here is from genome assembly GCA_963921515.1 of Calotriton arnoldi. Classification (NCBI taxonomy): domain Eukaryota; kingdom Metazoa; phylum Chordata; class Amphibia; order Caudata; family Salamandridae; genus Calotriton; species Calotriton arnoldi. The sequence goes on from CAWUFW010017261.1 coordinate 11,204, forward strand.
TTGGTATTGGTGGTGGTGTCATTGGTGGTATTGGTGGTGGTACTGGTGTGGTATTGGTGGTGGTGGCATTGGTGGTATTGGTGTTGGTGGTATTGGTGGTGGTGGTGGTATCGGTGGCATTGGTGGCAGTGGTGGTATTGGTGGTGGTGGTATTGGTGGTGGCATTCATTGGTGGTGGTATTGGTGGTGGAGGTATTGGTGGTAGTATTTGTGGTTTTGGTGGTATTGGTGGTGGTGGTATTGGAGGTGGTGGTGGTATTGGTTGTATTGGTGGTATTGTTGGTGGTGGTATTGGTGGTGTTGGTGGTGGTGGTATTGTGGTATTGGTATTGGTGGTATTGATGGTGGTGTTAGTGGTGGTGGTATTGGTGGTGGTGGTGGTATTGGTGGTGGTGGTATTGGTGGTATTGTTGGTGATGCTGGTATTGGTGGTGGTGGTGGAATTGGTGGTGGTGGTATTGGTGGTGGTATTGGGATTGGTGGTGGTGGTATTGGTGGTGGTGGTATTGGTGGTGGTGGTGGTGGTATTGGTGATGGTATTGGTGGAGTTGGTATTGGTGGCGGTGATGGTGGTGGTGATGGTGGTGGGATTGGTGGTATTGGTGGTGGTGGTATTGGTGGTGGTGGCATTGGTGGTATTGGTGGCAGTGGTGGTATTTGTGGTGGTATTGGTGGTTGTGGTTATGGTGATAGTATTGGTGGTGGTGGTATTGGTAGTATTGGTATTGGTGGTGGTGTCATTGGTTGTATTGGTGGTGGTGGTGGTACTGGTGGTGGCATTGGTGGTATTGGTGTTGGTGGTATTGGTGGTGCTGGTATTGGTGGTGGTGGAGGCATTCATTGGTGGTGGTATTGGTGGTGGAGGTATTGGTGGTAGTATTTGTGGTTTTGGTGGTATTGGTGGTGGTGGTATTGGAGGTGGTGGTGGTATTGGTTGTATTGGTGGTATTGTTGGTGGTGGTATTGGTGGTGGTATTGGTGGTGGTGGTATTGGTGGTCGTTTTGGTGGCAGTGGTATTGGTATTTGTGATGGTGGTGGAGATGGTATTGGTGTGGTATTGGTGGTGGTATTGGAAGTGGTATTATTGGTATTGGTGGTGGTGATATTGGTGGTATTGGTGGTGGTGGTTTTGGTTTTGGTATAGGTGGTGATATTGGTGGTGGTTGTATTGGTATTGGTGGTGGTGGTATTTCTGGTGGTGTTGGTGGGGATATTAGTGGTGGTGGTGGTATTGGTGGTATTGGTATTGGTATTGGTGGTGATGCTATTGGTGGTGGTGGTATTGGTGGTTGTATTGGTGTTGGTGTTGGTATTGGTGGTGGTATTGGTGGTGGTATTGGTGGTGGTGGTATTGGTGGTGGTGGTATTGGTGGTGGTATTGGTAGTGGTGGTATTGGTAGTGGTGGTTGTATTGGTGTTGGTGGTATTGGTGGTGATATTGGTGGTGGTATCTGTAGTGGTATTAGTGGTGGTGGTGGTATTGGTGGTGGTGGTATTGGTGGTGGTGGTGGCACTCATTGGTGGTAGTATTGGTGGTGGAGGTATTGGTAGTATTGGTATTGGTGGTGGTGTCATTGGTTGTATTGGTGGTGGTGGTGGTACTGGTGGTGGCATTGGTGGTATTGGTGTTGGTGGTATTGGTGGTGCTGGTATTGGTGGTGGTGGAGGCATTCATTGGTGGTGGTATTGGTGGTGGAGGTATTGGTGGTAGTATTTGTGGTTTTGGTGGTATTGGTGGTGGTGGTATTGGAGGTGGTGGTGGTATTGGTTGTATTGGTGGTATTGTTGGTGGTGGTATTGGTGGTGGTTTTAGTGGTGGTGTTGGTGGTGGTGGTATTGTGGTATTGGTATTGGTGGTATTGGTGGTGGTGTTAGTGGTGGTGGTATTGCGGGTGGTGGTGGTATTGGTGGTGGTGGTATTGGAGGTGGTGGTGGTATTGGTTGTATTGGTGGAATTGGTATTGGTGGTGGTGGTATTGGTGGTTATGGTATTGGTGGTGGTGGTGTCATTGTTCGTGTTGGTGGTGATATTGGTGGTATTGGTGGTGATGGGTGGTGGTGGTATTGGTGGTGGTGGTGGCACTCATTGTTGGTAGTATTGGTGGTGGAGGTATTGGTGGTAGTATTTGTGGTGGCGGTGGTATTGCTGGTGGTGGTATTGGTGGTGGTGGTATTGGTCATATTGGTGGTGGTGGTGGTACTGGTGGTGGTATTGGTGGTGGTGGTATTGGTGTTGGTGGTATTGGTGGGGATGGTGGTATTTGTGGTATTGGTGGTGGTATTGGTTGTGATGGTGGTGGTATTCGTGGTGGTGGTATTGGTGGTTGTATTGGTGTTGGTATTGGTGGTGGTATTGGTGGTGGTATTGGTGGTGGTATTGGTGGTGGTATTGGTGGTAGTGGTGTTGGTGGTATTGGTGGTTGTGGTATTGGTGGTGGTGGTGGTATTGGTGGTGGTATTGGTGATTTTATTGTTGGTGGTGTTGGTGGTGGTGGTAATTTTGGTGGTCATGGTGGTGGTGGCATTGGTGGTGTTGGTGGTGGTATTTGTGGCATTGGTTTGGGTGGTGGTATTGGTGGGGGTGGTGGTATTGGTGGTGGTATTGGTTGTGATGGTGGTGGTGTTATTGGTAGTGGTGGTATTGGTGGTATTGGTGGTGGCATTCATTGGTGTTGGTATTGGTGATGGTGGTATTGGTGGTGGTGGTATTGGTGGTGGTGGTATTGGTGGTGGTATTGGGGTAGTATTGATGGTGGTATTGGTGGTAATGGTGGTGGTGGTATTGGTGGTAGTGGTGGTATTGGTGGTATTGGTATTGGTGGTGGTGGTATTGGTGGTGGTGGTGGTATTGCTGGTGGTGGTGGTATTGGTGGTGGTGGAGGTACTGGTGGTAATATAGGAGGTGGTGGTGGCATTCATGGCATTGGTGGTAGTGGTATTGGTGGCATTGGTGGGGGTGGTGGTATTGGTGGTGGTTGTGATATTGGGGGTGGTATTGTTGGTGGTATTGGTGGTGGTATTGGTGGTAGTGGTGTTGGTGGTATTGGTGGTTGTGGTATTGGTGGTGGTGGTGGTATTGCTGGTGGTGGTGGTATTGGTGGTGGTGGAGGTACTGGTGGTAATATAGGAGGTGGTGGTGGCATTCATGGCATTGGTGGTAGTGGTATTGGTGGCATTGGTGGGGGTGGTGGTATTGGTGGTGGTTGTGATATTGGGGGTGGTATTGTTGGTGGTATTGGTGGTGGTATTGGTGGTAGTGGTGTTGGTGGTATTGGTGGTTGTGGTATTGGTGGTGGTGGTGGTATTGGTGGTGGTATTGGTGATTTTATTGTTGGTGGTGGTGTTGGTGGTGGTGGTAATTTTGGTGGTCATGGTGGTGGTGGCATTGGTGGTGTTGGTGGTGGTATTTGTGGCATTGGTTTGGGTGGTGGTATTGGTGGGGGTGGTGGTATTGGTGGTGGTATTGGTTGTGATGGTGGTGGTGTTATTGGTAGTGGTGGTATTGGTGGTATTGGTGGTGGCATTCATTGGTGTTGGTATTGGTGATGGTGGTATTGGTGGTGGTGGTATTGGTGCTAGTGGTGGTATTGGTGGTATTGGTATTGGTGGTGGTGGTATTGGTGGTGGTGGTGGTATTGCTAGGTGGTGGTGGTATTGGTGGTGGTGGAGGTACTGGTGGTAATATAGGAGGTGGTGGTGGCATTCATGGCATTGGTGGTAGTGGTATTGGTGGCATTGGTGGGGGTGGTGGTATTGGTGGTGGTGGTGATATTGGTGGTGGTGATATTGGTGGTGGTATTGGTGGTGGAGGTGGTATTGGTGGTGGTGGTGTTATTGGTGGTGGTGGTGGAATTGGTGGTGGTGGTGGAATGGTGGTGGTGGTATTGGTGGTAGTGGTATTGGTGGTGGTGGTGGAATTGGTGGTGGTGGTATTGGTGGTAGTGGTATTGGTGGTGGTGGTGGTATTGGTGGTGATATTGGTGGTATTGGTGGTGGTGGTATTGGTGGCGGTATTGTTGGTGGTGGTATTGGTGGCGGTATTGGTGGTGGTGATGGTGTTCGTGGTGGTGAGATTGGTGGTATTGGTGGTGGTATTGGTGGCGGTGGTGGTATTTGTGGTGGTGGTGGTATTGGTGGTTGTGGTTTTGGTGATAGTATTGGTGGTGGTGGTATTGGTGATGGTGGTATTGGTAGTATTGGTATTGGTGGTGGTGTCATTGGTGGTATTGGTGGTGGTACTGGTGTGGTATTGGTGGTGGTGGCATTGGTGGTATTGGTGTTGGTGGTATTGGTGGTGGTATCTTTGGCATTGTTGGCAGTGGTGGTATTGGTGGTGGTATTGGTGGTGGCATTCATTGGTGGTGGTATTGGTGGTGGAGGTATTGGTGGTAGTATTTGTGGTTTTGGTGGTATTGGTGGTGGTATTGGAGGTGGTGGTGGTATTGGTTGTATTGGTGGTATTGTTGGTGGTGGTATTGGTGGTGTTGGTGGTGGTGGTATTGGTATTGGTGGTATTGGTGGTGGTGTTAGTGGTGGTGGTGATATAGGAGGTGGTGGTGGCATTCATGGCATTGGTGGTAGTGGTATTGGTGGCATTGGTGGGGGTGGTGGTATTGGTGGTGGTGGTGATATTGGTGGTGGTGGTATTGCTGGTAGTATTGGTGGTTCTGGTGGTATTGGTGGTGGTGGTATTGGTGGTGGTATTGGGATTGGTGGTGGTGGTATTGGTGGTGGTGGTGGTGGTATTGGTGATGGTATTGGTGGTGGTGGTATTGGTGGTATTTGTGATGGTATTGGTGGTGGTGGTATTGGTGGCGGTATTGGTGGTGGTGATGGTGTTGGTGGTGGTGGTATTGGTGGTATTGGTGGTGGTGGTATTGGTGGTGGTGGCATTGGTGGTATTGGTGGCGGTGGTGGTATTTGTGGTGGTATTGGTGGTTGTGGTTATGGTGATAGTATTGGTGGTGGTGGTATTGGTAGTATTGGTATTGGTGGTGGTGTCATTGGTTGTATTGGTGGTGGTGGTGGTACTGGTGGTGGCATTGGTGGTATTGGTGTTGGTGGTATTGGTGGTGGTGGTATTGGTGGTGGTGGAGGCATTCATTGGTGGTGGTATTGGTGGTGGAGGTATTGGTGGTAGTATTTGTGGTTTGGTGGTATTGGTGGTGGTGGTATTGGAGGTGGTGGTGGTATTGGTTGAATTGGTGGTATTGTTGGTGGTGGTATTGGTGGTGGTTTTAGTGGTGGTGTTGGTGGTGGTGGTATTGTGGTATTGGTATTGGTGGTATTGGTGGTGGTGTTAGTGGTGGTGGTATTGGTGGTGGTGGTGGTATTGGTGGTGGTGGTATTGGTGGTGGTGGTGGTATTGGTGGTGGTATTGGTGATTTTATTGGTGGTGGTGGTGGTGTTGGTGTTGGTGAGATTGGTGAGATTGGTGGTGATGGTAGTGGTGGTGGTAATGGTGGTGGTAATGGTGGTGGTGGCATTGGTGGTGTTGGTGGTGGTATTTGTGGCATTGGTTTGGGTGGTGGTATTGGTGGGGGTGGTGGTATTGGTGGTGGTATTGGTGGTGGTGGTGTTATTGGTGGTGGTTGTATTGGTGGTGGTGTTACTGCTGGTGGTGGTGGGTGGTGGTGGTATTGGTGGTATTGGTGGTGGTGGTATTGGTGGTGGTGGTATTGCTGGTAGTGGTGGTACTGGTGGTGATATAGGAGGTGGTGGTGGCATTCATGGCATTGGTGGTAGTGGTATTGGTGGCATTGGTGGGGGTGGTGGTATTGGTGGTGGTTGTGATATTGGGGGTGGTATTGGTGGTGGTATTGGTGGTGGTGGTATTGGTGGTGGAGGTGGTATTGGTGGTGGTGGTGGTATTGGTGGTGGTGGTGTTATTGGTGGTGGTATTGGTGGTATTGGTGGCATTGGTATTGGTGGTGGTGGCATTGCTGGTATTGGTGGTGGTATTGGTGGTGGGTTTGTTGGTGATATTGGTGGTATTGGTGGTGATATTGGTGATGGAGGTGTTGGTGGTGCTGTTGGTGGGATTGGTGGTGGTATTGGGATTGGTGGTGGTATTGGTGGTGGTGGTGGTGGTATTGGTGGTGGTGGTGGTATTGGTGGTGATATTGGTGGTATTGGTGGTGGTATTGGTAATGGTGGTGATGGTATTGGTGGTGGTGGTGGTATTGGTGATGGTATTGGTGGTGGTGGTATTGGTGGTATTTGTGATGGTATTCGTGGTGGTGGTATTGGTGGTGGTATTGGTGGTGGTGATGGTGTTGGTGAGATTGGTGGTATTGGTGGTGGTGGTATTGGTGGTAGTGGCATTGGTGGTATTGGTGGTGGTGGTGGTATTGGTGGTGGTGGTGAGATTTGTGGTGGTGGTGGTGGTGGTATTGGTGGCATTGGTATTGGTGGTGGTGTCATTGGTGGTATTGGTGGTGGTGGTGGTACTGGTGGTGGTATTGGTGGTGGTGGCATTGGTGATATTGGTGTTGGTGGTATTGGTGGTGGTGGTATCGGTGGCATTGGTGGCAGTGGTGGTATTGGTGGTGGTGGTATTGGTTGTGTTGATGGTGGTATTGGTGATGGTGGTACTGGTGGTGGTGGTATTGGTGGTGGTGGTGGTATTGGTGGTTGTGGTATTGGTGGTATTGGTGGTGGTGTGTATTGGTGGTGGTGGTGGTATTGTTTGTGGTGGTATTGGTGGTGGCATTTGTAGTATTTGTGGTGGTGGTAGTTGGTGGTGTTGGAATTGGTGGCATTGGTGGGGGTGGGAGTATTGGTGGTGGTGGTATTGGTATTGGTGGTGGTGGTATTGGTGGTATTGGTGGTGATGGTATTGGTGGTGGTGGTGATGGTATTGGTGGTGGTGGTATTGGTATTGGTGGTGGTGGTATTGGTGGTTGTGTTGGTGTTGGTATTGGTGGTGGTATTGGTGGTGGTATTGGTGGTGGTATTGGTGGTGGTGGTATTGGTGGTGGTGGTATTGTTATTGGTGGTAGTGGTATTAGTGGTAGTGGTGATATTGCTGGTGGTGTTATTAGTGGTGGTGGTATTTGTATTGGTGGTATTGGTGATAGTATTTGTGGTGGTGGTATTGGTGCTGGTGGAATTCATGGTAGTGGTGGTATTGGTGGTGGTACTGGTGATGGTGGTATTGGTGGTGGTGGTATTGGTGGTGGTGGTATTGGTATTGTTGGTGATGGTATTGGTGGTGGTGGTGGTGGTATTGGTGGTGGTGGTATTGGCATTGGTGGTGATGGTATTGGTGGTGGTAGGATTTGGTGGTGGTGGTGGTATTGGTGGTTGTATTGGTATTGGTGGTGGTGGTATTGGTGGTGGTATTGGTAGTGGTGGTATTGGTGGTGGTATTGGTAGTGGTGGTATTGGTGGTGGTGGTTGTATTGGTGGTATTGGTGGTGGTGGTATTGGTGGTGGTATTTGTAGTGGTATTGGTGGTGGTAGTATTGGTGGTGGTGATGGAATTGGTGGTGGTGATATTGGTGGTGGCAGTGGTATTGGTGGTATTGGTATTGGTGGTATTGGTATTGGTGGTGGTGGAATTGGTGGTGATGGTATTGGTGGTGGTGGTATTGGTGGTGGTCTTGCTGGTGGTATTGGTGGTGATATTGGTAGTGTTGGTGGTGGTATTGGTGGTGGTGGTATTGGTGTCATTTCTGATGGTATTGGTGGTGATTTTAGTGGTGGTATTGGTGGTGGTTGTGGTGGTGGTATTGGGGGTATTGGTATTGGTGGTATTGGTGGTGATGTTATTGGTGGTGGTGGTGGTATTGGTGGTGGTGGTATTGGTGATATTGGTGGTGGTAGTATTGGTGGTAAAGGTGTTGGTGGTATTGGTGGTGGTATTGGTGGTATTGGTGGTAGTGGTATTGGTGGTATTGGTGGTAGTGGTGGTGGTGGTATTGTTTGTGTTGGTATTGGTGGTGGTGGTATTGGTGGTGGTATTTGTAGTGGTATTGGTGGTGTGGTAGCATTGGTGGTGGCATTTGTGGTATTTGTGGTGGTGGTAGTTGGTGGTGTTGGTATTGGTGGCATTGGTGGGGGTGGGAGTATTGGTGGTGTTGGTGGTGGTATTGGTGGTGGAATTGGTGATAGTGGTATTGGTGGCATTGGTATTGGTGGTGGTGGTAATGCGGGTGGTGGTGGTATTGGTGGTGGTGGTATTGGTGATGGTGGTATTGGTGATGGTGGTATTGGTGGTGGTGGTATTGTTTGTGGTGGTGTTGGTGGTATTGCTGGTAGTATTGGTGGTGATGGTATTGGTGGTGGTGGTATTAGTATGGGTGGTTTTGGTGGTGTTGGTGGTATTGGTATTGGCAGTGATATTGGTGGTGGTGGTGGTATTGGGTGTGGTGGTATTGGTGATAGTGGTATTGCTGGTGGTGGTATTGGTGGTAGTATTGGTGGTTGTGGAGGTATTGGTGGTGGTATTGGTGGTGGTGGTATTGCTGGTGGTTGTGGTATTGGTGGTGTTGGTGGTAGTGGTGGTATTGGTGGTGGTGGTATTGGTGGTGGTATTGGTGGTGGTGGTGGTCATGGTGTTGGTGGTGAGATTGGTGGTATTTTTGGTGGTGGTGGTATTGGTGGTGGTGGTGGTATTGGTGGTGGTGGTGGTATTGGTGGTAGTATTGGTAGTTATGGTGGTATTTGTGGTGGTTGTGGTATTTGTGGTGGTGGTGGTTTTTGTGGTGGTGGTGGTATTGGTGGTGGTAGTATCGGTGCCATTGGTGGTATTGGTGGTGGTGGTATTGATTGTGGTTGTGGTATTGGTGGTGGTATTGGTGGTGGTCTTGCTGGTGGTATTGGTGGTGCTGGTATTGGTTGTATTTCTGATGGTATTGGTGGTGGTTTTAGTGGTGGTGCTGGTGGTATTGTGGTATTGGTGGTGGTGTTAGTGGTGGTGGTGGTGGTATTGGTAGTGGTGGTGTTATTGGTGGTGGTGGTGGTATTGGTGATTTTATTGTTGATGGTGTTGGTGTTGGTGAGATTGGTGAGAGTGGTGGTGGTGGTATTGGTGGTGGTGGTGGTATTGGTGGTGGTGGTGGTGGTATTGGTGATTTTATTGTTGATGGTGTTGGTGGTGGTAATGTTGGTGGTATTGGTGGTGGTGGCATTGGTGGTGTTGGTGGTGGCATTTGTGGCATTGATGGGGGTGATGGTATTGGTGGTGGTATTGGTAGTGATGGTGGTGGTATTGGTGGTGGTGGTATTGGTGGTGGTATTGGGGTAGTATTGATGGTTGTGGTGGTATTGGTGGTGATGGTGGTATTGGTGGCAATGGTGGTGGTGGTATTGGTATTGGTGGTGGTGGTATTGGTGGTGGTGGTGGTGGTATTGCTGGTGGTGGTGGTATTGGTGGTGGTGGTGGTACTGGTGGTGATATAGGAGGTGGTTGTGGCATTCATGGCATTGGTGGTAGTGGTATTGTTGGCATTGGTGGGGGTGGTGGTATTGGTGGTGGTGGTGATATTGGTGGTGGTATTGGTGGCATTGGTGGGGGGGTGGTATTGGTGGTGGTGGTGATATTGGTGGTGGTATTGGTGGCATTGGTGGTAGTGCTATGGGTGGTGGTGGTATTGGTGGTGATATTGGTGGTGGTGTTATTGGTGGTATTGGTGGCATTGGTATTGGTGGTGGTGGTATTGGTGGTATTGGTGGTGGTGGTGGCATTGCTGGTGTTGGTGGTGGTATTGGTGGCATTGGTGGTGGTATTGGTGGTGGTATTGGTGGTGGTATTGGTGGTGGTTTTGTTGGTGATATTGGTGGTATTGGTCGTGATATTGGTGATGGAGGTGTTGGTGGTGCTGTTGGTGGTATTGGTGGTGGTATTGGGATTGGTGGTGGTGGTATTGGTGGTGGTGGTATTGGTAGTATTGGTGGTTCTGGTGGTATTGGTGGTGGTGGTATTGGTGGTATTGTTGGTGGTATTGGTGGTGGTGATGGAAGTGCAATTGGTGGTGGTGGTATTGGTGGTGATATTGGTGGTGGTGGTATTGGTGGTGATATTGGTGGTGGTGGTGGTATTGGTGGTGGTGGTATTGGTGGAATTGGTATTGGTGGTGGTGGTATTGGTGGTATTGGTGGTGGTGGTGACATTGCTGGTGTTGGTGGTGGTATTGGTGGCATTGGTGGCATTGGTGGTGGTGTTGGTGCTGGTGGTATTGGTGGTGGTGGTATTGCTGGTAGTATTGGTGGTTTTGGTGGTATTGGTGGTGGTGTTGGTGGTGGTATTGGTGGTGGTATTGGTGGTGGTGGTGGTGCTATTGGTGGTGGTGGTATTGGTGGTGATATTGGTGGTGGTGGTATTGGTGGTAGTATTTGTGGTGGCGGTGGTATTGCTGGTGGTGGTATTGGTGGTGGTGGTATTGGTGTTGGTGGTATTGGTGGGGATGGTAGTATTTGTGGTATTGGTGGTGGTATTGGTTGTGATGGTGGTGGTATTCGTGGTGGTGGTAATGGTGGTGGTGGTATTGGTGGTATTGGTGGTGGTGGTATTGGTGGTTGTATTGGTGTTGGTATTGGTGGTGGTATTGGTGGTGGTATTGGTGGTAGTGGTGTTGGTGGTATTGGTGGTAGTGGTATTGGTGGTGGTGATGGAGTTGGTGGTGGTGATATTGGTGGTGGTATTGGTGGTATTGGTATTGGTGGTGGTATTGGTGGTGGTGGTATAGATGGTGGTGGTATTGGTGGTGGTGGTATTGGTGGTATTGATGGTGGTGGTGGTTGTGGTGGTATTGGTGGTGGTATTGGTGGTATTGGTATTGGTGGTGGTGATATTGGTGGTGGTATTGGTGGTATTGGTATTGGTGGTGGTGATATTGGTGGTGGTCTTGCTGGTGGTATTGGTGGTGCTGGTATTGGTTGTATTTCTGATGGTATTGGTGGTGGTTTTAGTGGTGGTATTGGTGGTGGTGGTATTGTGGTATTGGTGGTGGTGTTAGTGGTGGTGGTGGTATTGGTGGTGGTGGTGGTATTGGTGGTGGTGGTGGTATTGGTGATTTTATTGTTGATGGTGTTGGTGTTGGTGAGATTGGTGAGAGTGGTGGTGATGGTATTGGTGTTGGTGGTGGTAATGTTGGTGGTATTGGTGGTGGTGGCATTGGTGGTGTTGGTGGTGGCATTTGTGGCATTGATGGGGGTGATGGTATTGGTGGTGGTATTGGTAGTGATGGTGTTGGTATTGGTGGTGGTGGTATTGGTGGTGGTATTGGGGTAGTATTGATGGTTGTGGTGGTATTGGTGGTGATGGTGGTATTGTGGGCAATGGTGGTGGTATTGGTATTGGTGGTGGTGGTATTGGTGGTGGTGGGTGGTGGTGGTATTGGTGGTGGCATTCATTGGTGGTGGTATAGCTGGTGGTGGTATTGGTGGTTGTATTGGTATTGGTGTTGGTATTGGTGGTGGTATTGGTGGTGGTATTGGTGGTGGTATTGGTGGTGGTGGTATTGGTGGTGGTGGTATTGGTGGTGGTGGTGGTGATATAGGAGGTGGTTGTGGCATTCATGGCATTGGTGGTAGTGGTATTGGTGGCATTGGTGGGGGTGGTGGTATTGGTGGTGGTGGTGATATTGGTGGTGGTGTTATTGGTGGTATTGGTGGCATTGGTATTGGTGGTGGTGGTATTGGTGGTATTGGTGGTGGTGGTGGCATTGCTGGTGTTGGTGGTGGTATTGGTGGCATTGGTGGTGGTATTGGTGGTGGTATTGGTGGTGGTATTGGTGGTGGTTTTGTTGGTGATATTGGTGGTATTGGTGGTGATATTGGTGATGGAGGTGTTGGTGGTGCTGTTGGTGGTATTGGTGGTGGTATTGGGATTGGTGGTGGTGGTATTGGTGGTGGTGGCATTGGTAGTATTGGTGGTTCTGGTGGTATTGGTGGTGGTGGTATTGGTGGTATTGTTGGTGGTATTGGTGGTGGTGATGGAGGTGCAATTGGTGGTGGTGGTATTGGTGGTGATATTGGTGGTGGTGGTATTGGTGGTGATATTGGTGGTGGTGGTGGTGGTATTGGTGGTGGTGGTATTGGTGGAATTGGTATTGGTGGTGGTGGTATTGGTGGTGGTTGTGGTATTGGTGGTGTTGGTGGTAGTGGTGGTATTGGTATTGGTGGTGGTGGTATTGGTGGTGGTATTGGTGGTGGTGGTGGTCATGGTGTTGGTGGTGAGATTGGTGGTATTTTTGGTGGTGGTGGTATTGGTGGTGGTGGTGGTATTGGTGGTGGTGGTGATATTGGTGGTGGTATTGGTGGTATTGGTGGTATTGGTGGTGGTATTGGTTGTGAGGGTGCTGGTATAGGTGGTGGTGGTATTGGTGGTGGTATTGGTGGTGATATTGGTGGTGGTATTGGTGGTGGTATTGGTGGTGGTATTGGTAGTGGTGGTGGTGGTATTGGTGGTGGTGATGGTGGTATTGGTGATGGTATTGGTGGTGGTGGTATTGGTGGTATTTGTGATGGTATTCCTGGTGGTTGTATTGGTGTTGGTATTGGTGGTGGTATTGGTGGTGGTATTGGTGGTGGTATTGGTGGTGGTTTTGTTGGTGATATTGGTGGTATTGGTGGTGGTGGTGGTATTGCTGGTGGTGGTGGTATTGGTGGTGGTGGAGGTACTGGTGGTAATATAGGAGGTGGTGGTGGCATTCATGGCATTGGTGGTAGTGGTATTGGTGGCATTGGTGGTTCTGGTGGTATTGGTGGTATTGTTGGTGGTGGTGGTATTGGTGGTGGTGGTGGAATTGGTGGTGGTGGTATTGGTGGTGGTATTGGGATTGGTGGTGGTGGTATTGGTGGTAGTGGTATTGGTGGTTGGTGGTGGTGGTGATATTGGTGGTGGTGGTGGTGGTATTGGTGGTGGTGGTATTGGTGGAATTGGTATTGGTGGTGGTGGTATTGGTGGTATTGGTGGTGGTGGTGACATTGCTGGTGTTGGTGGTGGTATTGGTGGCATTGGTGGTGGCATTGGTGGCATTGGTGGTGGTGTTGGTGCTGGTGGTATTGGTGGTGGTGGTATTGCTGGTAGTATTGGTGGTTTTGGTGGTGGTATTGGTAGTGGTGGTGGTGCTATTGGTGGTGGTGGTATTGGTGGTGATATTGGTGGTGGTGGTGGTATTGGTGGTGGTGGTATTGGTGGTATTGGTGGTGACATTGCTGGTGTTGGTGGTGGTATTGGTGGCATTGGTGGTGGTGGTGGTATTGGTGGTGGTATTGGTGGTGGTATTGGTGGTGGTGGTATTGGTGGTGATATTGGTGGTATTGGTGGTGGTATTGGTAGTGGTGGTGGTGGTATTGGTGGTGGTGATGGTGGTATTGGTGATGGTATTGGTGGTGGTGGTATTGGTGGTATTTGTGATGGTATTCCTGGTGGTGGTATTGGTGGCGGTATTGGTGGTGGTGATGGTGTTGGTGGTGGTGAGATTGGTGGTATTGGTGGAATTGGTGGTTTTGGTGGTGGTGGTGGTATTGGTGGTGGTGGTATTGGTAGTATTGGTATTGGTGGTGGTGTCATTGGTGGTATTGGTGGTGGTGGTACTGGTGGTGGTATTGGTGGTGGTGGTGGCATTGGTGGTGTTGTTGGTATTGGTGGTGGTGGTATTGGTGGTGGTATTGGTTGTGATGGTGGTGGTATTGGTGAGGGTGGGATTGGTGGTGGTATTGGTGGTGGTGGTATTTGCAGTGGTATTGGTGGTCGTTTTGGTGGCAGTGGTATTGGTATTTGTGGTGGTGGTATTGGTGGTGGTGGTGGTATTGGTTGTATTGGTGGTATTGGTGGTGGTGGTATTGCTGGTTATGGTATTGGTGGTGATGCTGTTACTCGTGGTGGTATTGGTTGTGGTGGCATTGTTGGTGTTGGTGGTGATATTGGTGGCATTGGTGGGGGTGGTGGTATTGGTGGTGGTGGTGGTGGTATTGGTGGTGGTGGTATTGGTGGTGGTGGTATTTGCAGTGGTATTGGTGGTCGTTTTGGTGGCAGTGGTATTGGTATTTGTGGTGGTGGTATTGGTGGTGGTGGTTTTGGTATTGGTGGTGATATTGGTGGTGGTGATGGTATTGGTGTTGGTATTGGTTGTGGTATTGGTGGTGGTATTGGTGGTGGTGATGGTATTGGTGTGGTATTGTTGGTGGTATTGGGTGTGGTGGTATTGGTGGTGGTGGTATTGGTGGTGGTGGTATTGGTGGTGGTATTGGTGGTGGTGGTGTTATTGGTGGTGGTATTGGTGATGATGGTACTGGTGGTATTTGTGATGGTATTGGTTGGTGGTATTGGTGGTGGTTATGGTGGTGGTGGTGGTATTGGTGGTATTGGTGGTATTGGTGGTGGGTGTATTGGTATTGGTGGTGGTGGTATTTCTGGTGGTGTTGGTGGGGATATTAGTGGTGGTGGTGGTATTGGTGGTATTGGTGGTGGTGGTATTGGTGGTTGTATTGGTGTTGGTGTTGGTATTGGTGGTGGTATTGGTGGTGGTGGTATTGGTGGTGGTGGTATTGGTGGTGGTATTGGTAGTGGTGGTTGTATTGGTGTTGGTGGTATTGGTGGTGATATTGGTGGTGGTATCTGTAGTGGTATTAGTGGTGGTGGTGGTATTGGGGGTGGTGGTATTGGTGGTGGTGGTATTGGTGGTGGTGGGTGGTGGTGGTATTGGTGGTGGTGGTGGCACTCATTGGTGGTAGTATTGGTGGTGGAGGTATTGGTGGTAGTATTTGTGGTGGCGGTGGTATTGCTGGTGGTGGTATTGGTGGTGGTGGTATTGGTCGTATTGGTGGTGGTGGTGGTACTGGTGGTGGTGGTATTGGTGTTGGTGGTATTGGTGGGGATGGTGGTATTTGTGGTATTGGTGGTGGTATTGGTTGTGATGGTGGTGGTATTCGTGGTGGTGGTAATGGTGGTGGTGGTATTGGTGGTGGTGGTATTGGTGGTGGTATTGGTGGTGGTATTGGTGGTAGTGGTGTTGGTGGTATTGGTGGTTGTGGTATTGGTGGTGGTGGTGGTACTGGTGGTGATATAGGAGGTGGTTGTGGCCTTCATGGCATTGGTGGTAGTGGTATTGGTGGCATTGGTGGGGGTGGTGGTATTGGTGGTGGTGGTGATATTGGTGGTGGTGTTATTGGTGGTATTGGTGGCATTGGTATTGGTGGTGGTGGTATTGGTGGTATTGGTGGTATTGGTGGTGGTGGTGGCATTGCTGGTGTTGGTGGTGGTATTGGTGGCATTGGTGGTGGTATTGGTGGTGGTATTGGTGGTGGTATTGGTGGTGGTTTTGTTGGTGATATTGGTGGTATTGGTGGTGATATTGGTGATGGAGGTGTTGGTGGTGGTGGTAATTTTGGTGGTCATGGTGGTGGTGGCATTGGTGGTGTTGGTGGTGGTATTTCTGGCATTGGTTTGGGTGGTGGTATTGGTGGGGGTGGTGGTATTGGTGGTGGTATTGGTTGTGATGGTGGTGGGATTGGTGGTAGTGGTGTTATTGGTAGTGGTGGTATTGGTGGTATTGGTGGTGGCATTCATTGGTGTTGGTATTGGTGATGGTGGTATTGGTGGTGGTGGTATTGGTGGTGGTATTGTGGTAGTATTGATGGTGGTATTGGTGGTAATGGTGGTGGTGGTATTGGTGGTAGTGGTGGTATTGGTGGTATTGGTATTGGTGGTGGTGGTATTGGTGGTGGTGGTATTGCTGGTGGTGGTGGTATTGGTGGTGGTGGAGGTACTGGTGGTAATATAGGAGGTGGTGGTGGCATTCATGGCATTGGTGGTAGTGGTATTGGTGGCATTGGTGGGGGTGGTGGTATTGGTGGTGGTGGTGATATTGGTGGTGGTGATATTGGTGGTGGTGGTGGTGTTATTGGTGGTGGTGGTATTGCTGGTAGTATTGGTGGTTCTGGTGGTATTGGTGGTATTGTTGGTGGTGGTGGTATTGGTGGTAGTGGTATTGGTGGTGGTGGTGGTATTGGTGGTGATATTGGTGGTATTGGTGGTGGTATTGGTAGTGGTGGTGATGTTATTGGTGGTGGTGGTGGTATTGGTGATGGTATTTGTGATGGTATTGGTGGTGGTGGTATTGGTGGCAGTATTGGTGGTGGTGATGGTGTTCGTGGTGGTGAGATTGGTGGTATTGGTGGTGGTGGTATTGGTGGTGGTGGCATTGGTGGTACTGGTGGTGGTATTGGTGGCGGTGGTGGTATTTGTGGTGGTGGTGGTATTGGTGGTTGTGGTTTTGGTGATAGTATTGGTGGTGGTGGTATTGGTGATGGTGGTATTGGTAGTATTGGTATTGGTGGTGGTGTCATTGGTGGTATTGGTGGTGGTACTGGTGTGGTATTGGTGGTGGTGGCATTGGTGGTATTGGTGTTGGTGGTATTGGTGGTGGTGGTGGTATCGGTGGCATTGGTGGCAGTGGTGGTATTGGTGGTGGTGGTATTGGTGGTGGCATTCATTGGTGGTGGTATTGGTGGTGGAGGTATTGGTGGTAGTATTTGTGGTTTTGGTGGTATTGGTGGTGGTGGTATTGGAGGTGGTGGTGGTATTGGTTGTATTGGTGGTATTGTTGGTGGTGGCATTGGTGGTGTTGGTGGTGGTGGTATTGTGGTATTGGTATTGGTGGTATTGGTGGTGGTGTTAGAGGTGGTGGTATTAGTGGTGGTGGTGGTATTGGTGGTGGTGGTATTGCTGGTGGTGGTGTTATTGGTGGTGGTACTGGTGGTGATATAGGAGGTGGTGGTGGCATTCATGGCATTGGTGGTAGTGGTATTGGTGGCATTGGTGGGTGTGGTGGTATGGTGGTGGTGGTGGTGATATTGGTGGTGGTGGTATTGGTGGTATTGTTGGTGGTGCTGGTATTGGTGGTGGTGGTGGAATTGGTGGTGGTGGTATTGGTGGTGGGATTGGTGGTGGTGGTATTGGTGGTGGTGGTATTGGTGGTGGTGGTGATGGTATTGGTGGTGGTGGTATTGGTGGTATTTGTGATGGTATTGGTGGTGGTGGTATTGGTGATGGTATTGGTGGTGGTGATGGTGTTGGTGTTGGTGGTATTGGTGGCGGTGGTGGTATTTGTAGTGGTATTGGTGGTTGTGGTTATGGTGATGGTATTGGTGGTGGTGGTATTGGTAGTATTGGTATTGGTGGTGGTGTCATTGGTTGTATTGGTGGTGGTGGTGGTACTGGTGGTGGCATTGGTGGTATTGGTGTTGGTGGTATTGGTGGCATTGGTGGGGGTGGTGGTATTGGTGGTGGTTGTGATATTGGGGGTGGTATTGGTGGTGGTATTGGTGGTGGTGGTATTGGTGGTGGAGGTGGTATTGGTGGTGGTGGTGGTATTGGTGGTGGTGGTATTGGTCGTATTGGTGGTGGTGGTGGTACTGGTGGTGGTACTGGTGGTGGTGGTATTGGTGTTGGTGGTATTGGTGGGGATGGTGGTATTTGTGGTATTGGTGGTGGTATTGGTTGTGATGGTGGTGGTATTCGTGGTGGTGGTAATGGTGGTGGTGGTATTGGTGGTATTGGTGGTGGTGGTATTGGTGGTTGTATTGGTGTTGGTATTGGTGGTGGTATTGGTGGTGGTATTGGTGGTGGTATTGGTGGTAGTGGTGTTGGTGGTATTGGTGGTTGTGGTATTGGTGGTGGTGGTGGTACTGGTGGTGATATAGGAGGTGGTTGTGGCCTTCATGGCATTGGTGGTAGTGGTATTGGTGGCATTGGTGGGGGTGGTGGTATTGGTGGTGGTGGTGATATTGGTGGTGGTGTTATTGGTGGTATTGGTGGCATTGGTATTGGTGGTGGTGGTATTGGTGGTATTGGTGGTGGTGGTGGTATTGCTGATAGTATTGGTGGTTCTGGTGGTATTGGTGGTGGTGGTATTGGTGGTATTGTTGGTGGTGATGGAGGTGGTATTGATGGTTGAGGTATTGGTGGTGGTGGTGGTATTGGTGGTAGTATTGGTGGTTTTGGTGGTATTGGTGGTGGTGTTGGTGGTGGTGTTGGTGGTGGTATTGGTGGTGGTGATGGAGGTGTTATTGATGGTTGAGGTATTGGTGGTGGTGGTATTGGTGGTAGTATTGGTGGTATTGGTGGCATTGGTATTCGTGGTGGTGGCATTGCTGGTGTTGGTGGTGGTATTGGTGGCATTGGTGGTGGTATTGGTGGTGGTATTGGTGGTGGGTTTGTTGGTGATATTGGTGGTATTGGTGGTGATATTGGTGATGGAGGTGTTTGTGGTGCTGTTGGTGGGATTGGTGGTGGTATTGGGATTGGTGGTGGTGGTATTGGTGGTGGTGGTATTGGTGGTATTGTTGGTGGTGCTGGTATTGGTGGTGGTGGTGGAATTGGTGGTGGTGGTATTGGTGGTGGTATTGGGATTGGTGGTGGTGGTATTGGTGGTGGTGGTGGTGGTATTGGTGATGGTATTGGTGGTGGTGGTGTATTGGTGGTATTTGTGATGGTATTCATGGTGGTGGTATTGGTGGTGGTATTGGTGGTGGTGATGGTGTTGGTGGTGATTGGTGGTATTGGTGGTGGTGGTATTGGTGGTAGTGGCATTGGTGGTATTGGTGGTGGTGGTGGTATTGGTGGTGGTGGTGAGATTTGTGGTGGTGGTGGTATTGGTGGTTGTGGTTATGGTGGTAGTATTGGTGGTGGTGGTGGTATTGGTGGCATTGGTATTGGTGGTGGTGTCATTGGTGGTATTGGTGGTGGTGGTTGTACTGGTGGTGGTATTGGTGGTGGTGGCATTGGTGGTATTGGTGTTGGTGGTATTGGTGGTGGTGGTATCGGTGGCATTGGTGGCAGTGGTGGTATTGGTGGTGGTGGTGGTACTGGTGGTGGTATTGGTGGTGGTGGTATTGGTTGTGATGGTGGTGGTATTGGTGATGGTGGTATTGGTGGTGGTGGTATTGGTGGTGGTGGTGGCATTCATTGGTGGTGGTATTGGTGGTGGAGGTATTGGTGGTAGTATTTGTGGTTTTGGTGGTATTGGTGGTGTTGGTATTGGAGGTGGTGGTGGTATTGGTTGTATTGGTGGCATTGGTGGTGGTGGTATTGGTGGTTATGGTATTGGTGGCGATGCTGTTACTGGTGCTGGTATTGGTGGTGGTGGTGGCATTGTTGGTGTTGGTGGTGATATTAGTGGCATTGGTGGTGGTGGTGGTATTGGTGGTGGTGGTGGTATTGGTGGTGGTGGTATTTGCAGTGGTATTGGTGGTCGTTTTGGTGGCAGTGGTATTGGTATTTGTGGTGGGGGTATTGGTGGTGGTGGTGGTTTTGGTTTTGGTATTGGTGGTGATATTGGTGGTGGTGGTATTGGTGGTCGTGTTGGTATTGGTGGTGGTGTTATTGGCAGTGGGTTTGGTGGTGGTATTGGTGTTGGTATTGGTTGTGGTATTGGTGGTGGTGGTGGTATTGGTGGTGGTGGTATTGGTGGTGGTGGTATTGGTGTGGTGGTGGTGGTATTGGTGGTGGTGGTATTGGTGGTGTTGGTGGTGGTATTGGTGGCATTGGTGTTGGGTGGTGGTATTGGTGGTGGTGGTGGTATTGGTGGTGGTATTGGTGGTGGTGGTGTTGGTGGTGGTGGTGGTATTGGTGGTGGTGGTACTGGTGGTGGTGGTGGTGTGGTGGTGGTATTGGTGGTGGTATTGGTGGTGGTGGTATTGGTGGTGGTGGTATTGTTGGTGGTGGTGGTATTGGTGGTGGTGGTATAGTGGTGGTGGTGGTGGTATTGGTGGTGATTGTGGTATTGGTGGTGGTATTGGTGGTGGTATTGGTGGTGGTGGTATTGGTGGTGGAGGTGGTATTGGTGGTGGTATTGGTGGTGGTGGTGGTGGTGGTGGTGGTATTGGTGGTATTGGTGGTATTGGTATTGGTGGTGGTGGTATTGGTGGTATTGGTGGTGGTATTGGTGGTGGTGGTGGTATTGGTGATGTTGGTGGTATTGGTGGTGATATTGGTGATGGTGGTGTTGGTGGTGGTGTTGGTGGTATTGGTGGTGGTATTGGTGATTGGTGGTGGTATTGGTGGTGGTGGTGGTGGTATTGGTGGTGGTGGTGGTATTGGTGGTGATGTTGGTGGTGGTGGTGGTATGGTATTGGTGGTGATGGTATTGGTGGTGGTGGTGGTATTGGTGGTGGTATTGGTGGTGGTGGTATTGGTGGTGTGTGTGATGGTATTGGTGGTGGTGGTATTGGTGGTGGTATTGGTGGTGGTGATGGTGTTGGTGGTGATTGGTGGTATTGGTGGTGGTGGTATTGGTGGTAGTGGCATTGGTGGTATTGGTTGGTGGTGGTGGTATTGGTGGTGGTGGTGGTATTGTGGTGGTGGTGGTATTGGTGGTTGTGGTTATGGTGGTGGTATTGGTGGTGGTGGTGGTGGTGGTATGGTGGTGGCATTGGTATTGGTGGTGGTGTCATTGGTGGTATTGGTGGTGGTGGTGGTACTGGTGGTGGTATTGGTGGTGGTGGCATTGGTGGTATTGGTGTTGGTGGTATTGGTGGTGGTGGTGGTATCGGTGGCATTGGTGGCAGTGGTGGTATTGGTGGTGGTGGTATTGGTTGGTATGATGGTGGTATTGGTGATGGTGGTACTGGTGGTGGTGGTATCGGTGGCATTGGTGGTGGTGGTGGTATTGGTGGTGGTGGTATTGGTTGTGATGATGGTGGTATTGGTGGTGGTGGTACTGGTGGTGGTGGTATTGGTGGTGGTGGTGGTATTGGTGGTTGTGGTATTGGTGGTGGTATTGGTGGTGGTGTGTGGTGGTGGTGGTGGTATTGGTGGTAGTGGTATTGGTGGTGGTGTTACTGCTGGTGGTGGTGTTGGTGGTGGTGGTATTGGTGGTATTGGTGGTGGTGGTATTGGTGGTGGTGGTGTGGTGGTACTGGTGGAGATATAGGAGGTGGTGGTGGCATTCATGGCATTGGTGGTAGTGGTATTGGTGGCATTGGTGGGGGTGGTGGTATTGGTGGTGGTTGTGATATTGGGGGTGGTATTGGTGGTGGTGGTATTGGTGGTGGAGGTGGTATTGGTGGTGGTGGTGGTATTGGTGGTGGTGGTGTTATTGGTGGTGGTATTGGTGGTATTGGTGGCATTGGTATTGGTGGTGGTGGCATTGCTGGTATTGGTGGTGAGTATTGGTGGTGGGTATTGTTGGTGATAGTATTGGTGGTAATGGTGGTGATATTGGTGATGGAGTGGTGTTGGTGGTGCTGTTGGTGGGATTGGTGGTGGTATTGGGATTGGTGGTGGTATTGGTGGTGGTGGTGGTGGTATTGGTGGTGGTGGTGGTATTGGTGGTGATATTGGTGGTATTGGTGGTGGTATTGGTAATGGTGGTGATGGTATTGGTGGTGGTATTGGTGATGGTATTGGTGGTGGTGGTATTGGTGGTATTTGTGATGGTATTGGTGGTGGTGGTATTGGTGGTGGTATTGGTGGTGGTGATGGTGTTGGTGGGATTGGTGGTATTGGTGGTGGTGGTATTGGTGGTGGTGGCATTGGTGGTATTGGTGGTGGTGGTGGTATTGGTGGTGGTGGTGGTGATTGTGGTGGTGGTGGTATTGGTGGTTGTGGTTATGGTGGTAGTATTGGTGGTGGTGGTATTGGTGGCATGTGGTATTGGTGGTGGTGTCATTGGTGGTATTGGTGGTGGTGGTATTGGTGGTGGTGGTATTGGTGGCATTGGTGGCAGTGGTGGTATTGGTGGTGGTGGTATTGGTTGTGATGATGGTGGTATTGGTGATGGTGGTACTGGTGGTGGTGGTATTGGTGGTGGTGGTGGTATTGGTGGTTGTGGTATTGGTGGTATTGGTGGTGGTGTTAGTGGTGGTGGTGGTGGTATTGGTGGTAGTGGTATTGGTGGTGGTGGTAGTGGTGATATTGGTGGTGGTAGTATTGGTGGTGGTGTTATTGGTGGTAGTGTTTGTATTGGTGGTGGTGGTATTGGTGGTGGTGGTGGTATTGGTGGTGGTGGTGTTGGTGGTTGTGGTATTGGTGGTGGTGGTATTGTTTGTGGTGGTATTGGTGGTGGCATTGGTAGTATTGGTGGTGGTGGTGGTTGGTGGTGTTGGTGGAATTGGTGGCATTGGTGGGAGTGGGAGTATTGGTGGTGGTGGTATTGGTATTGGTGGTGGTGGTATTGGTGGTATTGGTGGTGATGGTATTGGTGGTGGTGGTGATGGTATTGGTGGTGGTGGTATTGGTATTGGTGGTGGTGGTATTGGTGGTGATATTGGTGGTGGTATCTGTAGTGGTATTAGTGGTGGTGGTGGTACTGGTGGTGGCATTGGTGGTATTGGTGTTGGTGGTATTGGTGGTGCTGGTATTGGTGGTGGTGGAGGCATTCATTGGTGGTGGTATTGGTGGTGGAGGTATTGGTGGTAGTATTTGTGGTTTTGGTGGTATTGGTGGTGGTGGTATTGGAGGTGGTGGTGGTATTGGTTGTGTTGGTGGTATTGTTGGTGGTGGTATTGGTGGTGGTTTTGGTGGTGGTGTTGGTGGTGGTGGTATTGTGGTATTGGTATTGGTGGTATTGGTGGTGGTGTTAGTGGTGGTGGTATTGGTGGTGGTGGTGGTATTGGTGGTGGTGGTATTGGAGTGGTGGTGGTATTGGTGGTATTGGTGGGATTGGTATTGGTGGTGGTGGTATTGGTGGTTATGGTATTGGTGGTGGTGGTGTCATTGTTCGTGTTGGTGGTGGTATTGGTGGTGGTGGTGGCACTCATTGGTGGTAGTATTGGTGGTGGAGGTATTGGTGGTAGTATTTGTGGTGGTGGTGGTATTGGTCATATTGGTGGTGGTGGTGGTACTGGTGGTGGTATTGGTGGTGGTGGTATTGGTGGTGGTGGTATTGGTGGGGATGGTGGTATTGTGGTATTGGTGGTGGTATTGGTTGTGATGGTGATGGTATTGGTGGTGGTGGTATTGGTGGTGGTATTGGTGTTGGTATTGGTGGTGGTATTGGTGGTAGTGGTGTTGGTGGTATTGGTGGTTGTGGTATTGGTGGTGGTGGTGGTATTGGTGGTGGTATTGGTTGTGATGGTGGTGGTGGTATTGGTGGTGGTGGTATTGGTGGTATTGGTGGTGGCATTCATTGGTGGTGGTATTGGTGATGGTGGTATTGGTGGTGGTGGTATTGGTGGTGGTGGTGGTGGTGGTGGTATTGGTGGTAGTATTGATGGTGGTATTGGTGGTAATGGTGGTGGTGGTATTGGTGGTAGTGGTGGTGGTATTGGTGGTAGTGGTATTGGTGGTGGTGGTATTGGTGGTGGTGGTGGTGGTGCTGGTGGTGGTGGTATTGGTGGTGGTGGTGGTATTGGTGGTGGTGGTATTGGTGGTGGTGGTGGTGATATTGGTGGTGGTGGTGGTATTGGTGGTGGTGGTATTGGTGGTGGTATTGGTGGTGGATGGTGGTATTGGTGGTGGTGGTGGTATTGGTGGTGGTGGTATTGGTGGTGGTGTTGGTGGTTGGTGGTGGTATTGGTGGTGGTATTGGTGGTGGTGGTATTGGTGGTGGTGGTGGTATTGGTGGTGGTGGTGGGATTGGTGGTGGTGGTATTGGTGGTAGTGGTATTGGTGGTGGTGGTGGTATTGGTGGTGATATTGGTGGCATTGGTGGTGGTGGTGGTATTGGTGGTGGTATTGGTGGTGGTATTGGTGGTGGTGGTATTGGTGGTGATATTGGTGGTATTGGTGGTGGTATTGGTAGTGGTGGTGGTGGTATTGGTGGTGGTGGTGGTGGTATTGGTGATGGTGTTGGTGGTGGTGGTATTGGTGGTATTGTGTGATGGTATTCCTGGTGGTGGTATTGGTGGCGGTATTGGTGGTGGTGATGGTGTTGGTGGTGGTGAGATTGGTGGTATTGGTGGAATTGGTGGTATTGGTGGTGGTGGTGGTATTGGTGGTGGTGGTATTGGTAGTATGTGGTATTGGTGGTGGTGTCATTGGTGGTATTGGTGGTGGTGGTACTGGTGGTGGTATTGGTGGTGGTGGTGGCATTGGTGGTGTTGTTGGTATTGGTGGTGGTGGTATTGGTGGTGGTATTGGTTGTGATGGTGGTGGTATTGGTGAGGTGGGATTGGTGGTGGTGGTATTGGTGGTGGTGGTATTTGCAGTGGTATTGGTGGTCGTTTTGGTGGCAGTGGTGATTGGTATTGTGTGGTGGTGGTATTGGTGGTGGTGGTGGTATTGGTTGTATTGGTGGTATTGGTGGTGGTGGTATTGCTGGTTATGGTATTGGTGGTGATGCTGTTATTGGTGGTGGTATTGGTGGTGTGGTGGTATTGGTGGTGGTGTTGGTGGTGTGAGTATTGGTGGCATTGGTGGTGGTGGTGGTATTGGTGGTGGTGGTAGTGGTGGTATTGGTGGTGGTGGTATTGGTGGTGGTGGTATTTGCAGTGGTATTGGTGGTGGTGTTGGTGGTGGTGGTATTGGTGTTGGTGGTGGTGGTATTGGTGGTGGTGGTTTTGGTATTGGTGGTGATATTGGTGGTGGTGATGGTATTGGTGTTGGTATTGGTTGTGGTATTGGTGGTGGTATTGGTGGTGGTGATGGTATTGGTGTGGTATTGTTGGTGGTATTGGTGTGTGGTGGTATTGGTGGTGGTGGTATTGGTGGTGGTGGTATTGGTGGTGGTATTGGTGGTGGTGGTGTTATTGGTGGTGGTATTGGTGATGGTGGTACTGGTGGTATTGTGATGGTATTGGTTGGTGGTATTGGTGGTGGTTATGGTGGTGGTGGTGGTATTGGTGGTATTGGTGGTATTGGTGGTGGGTGTATTGGTGGTGGTGGTGGTGGTATTTCTGGTGGTGTTGGTGGTGGATATTGGTGGTGGTGGTGGTATTGGTGGTATTGGTGGTGGTGGTATTGGTGGTTGTATTGGTGTTGGTGTTGGTATTGGTGGTGGTATTGGTGGTGGTGGTATTGGTGGTGGTATTGGTGGTGGTGGTGGTATTGGTGGTAGTGGTGGTTGTATTGGTGGTGGTGGTATTGGTGGTGGTATTGGTGGTGGGTATCTGTAGTGGTATTGGTGGTGGTGGTGGTATTGGGGGTGGTGGTATTGGTGGTGGTGGTATTGGTGGTGGTGTGGTGGTGGTGGTATTGGTGGTGGTGGTGGCACTCATTGGTGGTAGTATTGGTGGTGGAGGTATTGGTGGTAGTATTTGTGGTGGTGGTGGTATTGCTGGTGGTGGTATTGGTGGTGGTGGTGGTGGTATTGGTCGTATTGGTGGTGGTGGTGGTACTGGTGGTGGTGGTATTGGTGTTGGTGGTATTGGTGGGGATGGTGGTATTTGTGGTATTGGTGGTGGTATTGGTTGTGATGGTGGTGGTATTCGTGGTGGTGGTAATGGTGGTGGTGGTATTGGTGGTGGTGGTATTGGTGGTGGTATTGGTGGTGGTATTGGTGGTAGTGGTGTTGGTGGTATTGGTGGTTGTGGTATTGGTGGTGGTGGTGGTACTGGTGGTGATATAGGAGGTGGTTGTGGCCTTCATGGCATTGGTGGTAGTGGTATTGGTGGCATTGGTGGGGGTGGTGGTATTGGTGGTGGTGGTGATATTGGTGGTGGTGTTGTTGGTGGTATTGGTGGTATTGGTATTGGTGGTGGTGGTATTGGTGGTATTGGTGGTGGTGGTGGCATTGCTGGTGTTGGTGGTGGTATTGGTGGCATTGGTGGTGGTATTGGTGGTGGTATTGGTGGTGGTATTGGTGGTGGTTGTGTTGGTGATATTGGTGGTATTGGTGGTGATATTGGTGATGGAGTGTTGGTGGTGGTGGTAATTTTGGTGGTCATGGTGGTGGTGGCATTGGTGGTGTTGGTGGTGGTATTTGTGGCATTGGTTTGGGTGGTGGTATTGGTGGGGGTGGTGGTATTGGTGGTGGTATTGGTTGTGATGGTGGTGGGATTGGTGGTAGTGGTGTTATTGGTAGTGGTGGTATTGGTGGTATTGGTGGTGGCATTCATTGGTGTTGGTATTGGTGATGGTGGTATTGGTGGTGGTGGTATTGGTGGGTGGTATTGGTGGTAGTATTGATGGTGGTATTGGTGGTAATGGTGGTGGTGGTATTGGTGGTAGTGGTGGTATTGGTGGTATTGGTATTGGTGGTGGTGGTATTGGTGGTGGTGGTGGTATTGCTGGTGGTGGTGGTATTGGTGGTGGTGGAGGTACTGGTGGTAATATAGGAGGTGGTGGTGGCATTCATGGCATTGGTGGTAGTGGTATTGGTGGCATTGGTGGGGGTGGTGGTATTGGTGGTGGTGGTGATATTGGTGGTGGTGATATTGGTGGTGGTGGTGGTTATTGGTGGTGGTGGTATTGGTGGTTTTAGTGGTTCTGGTGGTATTGGTGGTATAGGTGGTGGTGGTATTGGTGGTGGTAGTGGTATTGGTGGTGGTGGTGGTATTGGTGGTGATATTGGTGGTATTGGTGGTGGTATTGGTAGTGGTGGTGGTGGTATTGGTGGTGGTGGTGGTATTGGTGGTGGTATTGTGTGGTATTGGTGGTGGTGGTATTGGTGGCGGTATTGGTGGTGGTGATGGTGTTCGTGGTGGTGGATTGGTGGTATTGGTGGTGGTGGTATTGGTGGTGGTGGCATTGGTGGTACTGGTGGTGGTATTGGTGGCGGTGGTGGTATTTGTGGTGGTGGTGGTATTGGTGGTTGTGGTTTTGGTGATAGTATTGGTGGTGGTGGTATTGGTGATGGTGGTATTGGTAGTATTGGTATTGGTGGTGGTGTCATTGGTGGTATTGGTGGTGGTACTGGTGTGGTATTGGTGGTGGTGGCATTGGTGGTATTGGTGTTGGTGGTATTGGTGGTGGTGGTGGTATCGGTGGCATTGGTGGCAGTGGTGGTATTGGTGGTGGCATTCATTGGTGGTGGTATTGGTGGTGGAGGTATTGGTGGTAGTATTTGTGGTTTTGGTGGTATTGGTGGTGGTGGTATTGGAGGTGGTGGTGGAATTGGTTGTATTGGTAGTATTGTTGGTGGTGGCATTGGTGGTGTTGGTGGTGGTGGTATTGTGGTATTGGTATTGGTGGTATTGGTGGTGGTGTTAGAGGTGGTGGTATTAGTGGTGGTGGTGGTATTGGTGGTGGTGGTATTGCTGGTGGTGGTGTTATTGGTGGTGGTACTGGTGGTGATATAGGAGGTGGTGGTGGCATTCATGGCATTGGTGGTAGTGGTATTGGTGGCATTGGTGGGGGTGGTGGTATTGGTGGTGGTGGTGGTGATATTGGTGGTGGTGGTATTGGTGGTATTGTTGGTGGTGCTGGTATTGGTGGTGGTGGTGGAATTGGTGGTGGTGGTATTGGTGGTGGGATTGGTGGTGGTGGTATTGGTGGTGGTGGTATTGGTGGTGGTGGTGATGGTATTGGTGGTGGTGGTATTGGTGGTATTTGTGATGGTATTGGTGGTGGTGGTATTGGTGGCGGTATTGGTGGTGGTGATGGTGTTGGTGTTGGTGGTATTGGTGGCGGTGGTGGTATTTGTAGTGGTATTGGTGGTTGTGGTTATGGTGATAGTATTGGTGGTGGTGGTATTGGTAGTATTGGTATTGGTGGTGGTGTCATTGGTTGTATTGGTGGTGGTGGTGGTACTGGTGGTGGCATTGGTGGTATTGGTGTTGGTGGTATTGGTGGCATTGGTGGTGGTGGTGGTATTGGTGGTGGTTGGTGATATTGGGTGGTGGTATTGGTGGTGGTATTGGTGGTGGTGGTATTGGTGGTGGTGGTGGTATTGGTGGTGGTGGTATTGGTGGTGGTGGTATTGGTGGTATTGGTGGTGGTGGTGGTATTGGTACTGGTGGTGGTACTGGTGGTGGTGGTATTGGTGTTGGTGGTATTGGTGGGGATGGTGGTATTTGTGGTATTGGTGGTGGTATTGGTTGTGATGGTGGTGGTATTCGTGGTGGTGGTATTGGTGGTGGTGGTATTGGTGGTATTGGTGGTGGTGGTATTGGTGGTTGTATTGGTGTTGGTATTGGTGGTGGTATTGGTGGTGGTATTGGTGGTGGTGTTGGTGGTAGTGGTGTTGGTGGTATTGGTGGTTGTGGTATTGGTGGTGGTGGTGGTACTGGTGGTGATATAGGAGGTGGTTGTGGCCTTCATGGCATTGGTGGTAGTGGTATTGGTGGCATTGGTGGGGTGGTGGTATTGGTGGTGGTGGTGATATTGGTGGTGGTGTTATTGGTGGTATTGGTGGCGGTGGTATTGGTGGTGGTGGTATTGGTGGTATTGGTGGTGGTGGTGGTGCTGATGGTATTGGTGGTTCTGGTGGTATTGGTGGTGGTGGTATTGGTGGTATTGTTGGTGGTGATGGAGGTGGTATTGATGGTTGAGGTATTGGTGGTGGTGGTGGTATTGGTGGTAGTATTGGTGGTTTTGGTGGTATTGGTGGTGGTGTTGGTGGTGGTGTGTGGTGGTGGTATTGGTGGTGGTGATGGAGGTGTTATTGGTGGTTGAGGTATTGGTGGTGGTGGTATTGGTGGTAGTATTGGTGGTATTGGTGGCATTGGTATTGGTGGTGGTGGCATTGCTGGTGTTGGTGGTGGTATTGGTGGCATTGGTGGTGGTATTGGTGGTGGTATTGGTGGTGGGTTTGTTGGTGATATTGGTGGTATTGGTGGTGATATTGGTGATGGAGGTGTTTGTGGTGCTGTTGGTGGGATTGGTGGTGGTATTGGATTGGTGGTGGTGGTATTGGTGGTGGTGGTATTGGTGGTATTGTTGGTGGTGCTGGTATTGGTGGTGGTGGTGGTATTGGTGGTGGTGGTATTGGTGGTGGTATTGGTGATTGGTGGTGGTGGTATTGGTGGTGGTGGTGGTGGTATTGGTGATGGTATTGGTGGTGGTGGTATTGGTGGTATTTGTGATGGTATTCATGGTGGTGGTATTGGTGGTGGTATTGGTGGTGGTGATGGTGTTGGTGGTGATTGGTGGTGTGTGGTGGTGGTGGTATTGGTGGTGGTGGCATTGGTGGTATTGGTGGTGGTGGTGGTATTGGTGGTGGTGGTGAGATTGTGTGGTGGTGGTGGTATTGGTGGTTGTGGTTATGGTGGTAGTATTGGTGGTGGTGGTGGTATTGGTGGCATTGGTATTGGTGGTGGTGTCATTGGTGGTATTGGTGGTGGTGGTTGTACTGGTGGTGGTATTGGTGGTGGTGGCATTGGTGGTATTGGTGTTGGTGGTATTGGTGGTGGTGGTATCGGTGGCATTGGTGGCAGTGGTGGTATTGGTGGTGGTGGTGGTACTGGTGGTGGTATTGGTGGTGGTGGTATTGGTGGTGATGGTGGTGGTATTGGTGGTGGTGGTATTGGTGGTGGTGGTATTGGTGGTGGTGGTGGCATTCATTGGTGGTGGTATTGGTGGTGGAGGTATTGGTGGTAGTATTGTGGTGTTGGTGGTATTGGTGGTGTTGGTATTGGAGGTGGTGGTGGTATTGGTTGTATTGGTGGTATTGGTGGTGGTGGTATTGGTGGTTAGTGGTATTGGTGGTGATGCTGGTACTGGTGGTGGTATTGGTGGTGGTGGTGGCATTGTTGGTGTTGGTGGTGGTATTGGTGGCATTGGTGGTGGTGGTGGTATTGGTGGTGGTGGTGGTATTGGTGGTGGTGGTATTGCAGTGGTATTGGTGGTGGTTGTATTGGTGGTGGTGGTATTGGTGTTTGTGGTGGTGGTATTGGTGGTGGTGGTGGTTTTGGTGTTGGTGGTATTGGTGGTGATATTGGTGGTGGTGGTATTGGTGGTCGTGTTGGTATTGGTGGTGGTGTTATTGGCAGTGGGTTTGGTGGTGGTATTGGTGTTGGTATTGGTTGTGGTATTGTTGGTGGTGATGGTATTGGTGTGGTATTGGTGGTGGTATTGGGTGTGGTGGTGGTGGTATTGGTGGTGGTGGCATTGGTGGTGTTGGTGGTGGTATTTGTGGCATTGGTTTGGGTGGTGGTATTGGTGGGGGTGGTGGTATTGGTGGTGGTATTGGTGGTGGTGGTGTTATTGGTGGTGGTTGTATTGGTGGTGGTGTTACTGCTGGTGGTGGTGGGTGGTGGTGGTATTGGTGGTGGTGGTATTGGTGGTATTGGTGGTGGTGGTATTGGTGGTGGTGGTACTGGTGGAGATATAGGAGGTGGTGGTGGCATTCATGGCATTGGTGGTAGTGGTATTGGTGGCATTGGTGGGGGTGGTGGTATTGGTGGTGGTTGTGATATTGGGGGTGGTATTGGTGGTGGTATTGGTGGTGGTGGTATTGGTGGTGGAGGTGGTATTGGTGGTGGTGGTGGTATTGGTGGTGGTGGTGTTATTGGTGGTGGTATTGGTGGTATTGGTGGCATTGGTATTGGTGGTGGTGGCATTGCTGGTATTGGTGGTGGGTTTGTTGGTGATATTGGTGGTATTGGTGGTGATATTGGTGATGGAGGTGTTGGTGGTGCTGTTGGTGGGATTGGTGGTGGTATTGGGATTGGTGGTGGTATTGGTGGTGGTGGTGGTGGTATTGGTGGTGGTGGTGGTATTGGTGGTGATATTGGTGGTATTGGTGGTGGTATTGGTAATGGTGGTGATGGTATTGGTGGTGGTGGTGGGTATTGGTGATGGTATTGGTGGTGGTGGTATTGGTGGTATTTGTGATGGTATTGGTGGTGGTGGTATTGGTGGTGGTATTGGTGGTGGTGATGGTGTTGGTGAGATTGGTGGTATTGGTGGTGGTGGTATTGGTGGTGGTGGCATTGGTGGTATTGGTGGTGGTGGTGGTATTGGTGGTGGTGGTGGGATTGTGGTGGTGGTGGTATTGGTGGTTGTGGTTATGGTGGTAGTATTGGTGGTGGTGGTGGTGGTGGTATTGGTGGCATTGGTATTGGTGGTGGTGTCATTGGTGGTATTGGTGGTGGTGGTGGTACTGGTGGTGGTATTGGTGGTGGTGGCATTGGTGATATTGGTGTTGGTGGTATTGGTGGTGGTGGTATCGGTGGCATTGGTGGCAGTGGTGGTATTGGTGGTGGTGGTATTGGTTGTGATGATGGTGGTATTGGTGATGGTGGTACTGGTGGTGGTGGTATTGGTGGTGGTGGTATTGGTGGCATTGGTGGCAGTGGTGGTATTGGTGGTGGTGGTATTGGTTGTGATGATGGTGGTATTGGTGGTGGTGGTACTGGTGGTGGTGGTATTGGTGGTGGTGGTGGTATTGGTGGTTGTGGTATTGGTGGTATTGGTGGTGGTGTTATTGGTGGTGGTGGTGGTATTGGTGGTAGTGGTATTGGTGGTGGTGTTACTGCTGGTGGTGGTGGGTGGTGGTGGTATTGGTGGTATTGGTGGTGGTGGTATTGGTGGTGGTGGTATTGCTGGTAGTGGTGGTACTGGTGGTGATATAGGAGGTGGTGGTGGCATTCATGGCATTGGTGGTAGTGGTATTGGTGGCATTGGTGGGGGTGGTGGTATTGGTGGTGGTTGTGATATTGGTGGTGGTATTGGTGGTGGTATTGGTGGTGGTGGTATTGGTGGTGGAGGTGGTATTGGTGGTGGTGGTGGTATTGGTGGTGGTGGTGTTATTGGTGGTGGTATTGGTGGTATTGGTGGCATTGGTATTGGTGGTGGTGGCATTGCTGGTATTGGTGGTGGTATTGGTGGTGGGTTTGTTGGTGATATTGGTGGTATTGGTGGTGATATTGGTGATGGAGGTGTTGGTGGTGCTGTTGGTGGGATTGTTGGTGGGATTGGTGGTGGTATTGGTGGTGGTGGTGGTGGTATTGGTGGTGGTGGTGGTATTGGTGGTGATATTGGTGGTATTGGTGGTGGTATTGGTAATGGTGGTGATGGTATTGGTGGTGGTGGTGGTGGTATTGGTGATGGTATTGGTGGTGGTGGTATTGGTGGTATTTGTGATGGTATTCGTGGTGGTGGTATTGGTGGTGGTATTGGTGGTGGTGATGGTGTTGGTGAGATTGGTGGTATTGGTGGTGGTGGTATTGGTGGTAGTGGCATTGGTGGTATTGGTGGTGGTGGTGGTATTGGTGGTGGTGGTGAGATTTGTGGTGGTGGTGGTATTGGTGGTTGTGGTTATGGTGGTAGTATTGGTGGTGGTGGTGGTATTGGTGGCATTGGTATTGGTGGTGGTGTCATTGGTGGTATTGGTGGTGGTGGTATTGGTGGTGGTGGTATCGGTGGCATTGGTGGCAGTGGTGGTATTGGTGGTGGTGGTATTGGTTGTGATGATGGTGGTATTGGTGATGGTGGTACTGGTGGTGGTGGTATTGGTGGTGGTGGTGGTATTGGTGGTTGTGGTATTGGTGGTATTGGTGGTGGTGTTATTGGTGGTGGTGGTGGTATTGGTGGTAGTGGTATTGGTGGTGGTGGTATTGGTGATATTGGTGGTGGTAGTATTGGTGGTGGTGTTATTGGTGGTAGTGTTTGTATTGGTGGTGGTGGTATTGGTGGTATTGGTGGTATTGGTGGTAGTGGTGTTGGTGGTT
The DNA here is from genome assembly GCA_963921515.1 of Calotriton arnoldi. Taxonomy (NCBI): domain Eukaryota; kingdom Metazoa; phylum Chordata; class Amphibia; order Caudata; family Salamandridae; genus Calotriton; species Calotriton arnoldi. The sequence continues at coordinate 43,650 of CAWUFW010017261.1, forward strand.
GTGGTATTGGTGGTGGTGGTATTGTTTGTGGTGGTATTGGTGGTGGCATTTGTAGTATTTGTGGTGGTGGTAGTTGGTGGTGTTGGAATTGGTGGCATTGGTGGGGGTGGGAGTATTGGTGGTGGTGGTATTGGTATTGGTGGTGGTGTGGTGGTATTGGTGGTATTGGTGGTGGTGGTATTGGTGGTGGTGGTGGTGGTGGTATTGGTGGTGGTGGTATTGGTATTGGTGGTGGTGGTATTGGTGGTATTGGTGGTGATGGTATTGGTGGTGGTGGTGATGGTATTGGTGGTGGTATTGGTGGTGGTGGTATTGGTGGTGGTATTGGTAGTGGTGGTATTGGTAGTGGTGGTTGTATTGGTGTTGGTGGTATTGGTGGTGATATTGGTGGTGGTATCTGTAGTGGTATTAGTGGTGGTGGTGGTACTGGTGGTGGCATTGGTGGTATTGGTGTTGGTGGTATTGGTGGTGCTGGTATTGGTGGTGGTGGAGGCATTCATTGGTGGTGGTATTGGTGGTGGAGGTATTGGTGGTAGTATTTGTGGTTTTGGTGGTATTGGTGGTGGTGGTATTGGAGGTGGTGGTGGTATTGGTTGTATTGGTGGTATTGTTGGTGGTGGTATTGGTGGTGGTTTTAGTGGTGGTGTTGGTGGTGGTGGTATTGTGGTATTGGTATTGGTGGTATTGGTGGTGGTGTTAGTGGTGGTGGTATTGCAGGTGGTGGTGGTATTGGTGGTGGTGGTATTGGAGGTGGTGGTGGTATTGGTTGTATTGGTGGAATTGGTATTGGTGGTGGTGGTATTGGTGGTTATGGTATTGGTGGTGGTGGTGTCATTGTTCGTGTTGGTGGTGGTATTGGTGGTGGTGGTGGCACTCATTGGTGGTAGTATTGGTGGTGGAGGTATTGGTGGTAGTATTTGTGGTGGTGGTGGTATTGCTGGTGGTGGTATTGGTGGTGGTGGTGGTATTGGTCATATTGGTGGTGGTGGTGGTACTGGTGGTGGTATTGGTGGTGGTGGTATTGGTGTTGGTGGTATTGGTGGGGATGGTGGTATTTGTGGTATTGGTGGTGGTATTGGTTGTGATGGTGATGGTATTCGTGGTGGTGGTATTGGTGGTTGTATTGGTGTTGGTATTGGTGGTGGTATTGGTGGTGGTATTGGTGGTGGTATTGGTGGTGGTATTGGTGGTAGTGGTGTTGGTGGTATTGGTGGTTGTGGTATTGGTGGGGGTGGTGGTATTGGTGGTGGTATTGGTTGTGATGGTGGTGGTGTTATTGGTAGTGGTGGTATTGGTGGTATTGGTGGTGGCATTCATTGGTGTTGGTATTGGTGATGGTGGTATTGGTGGTGGTGGTATTGGTGGTGGTGGTATTGGTGGTGGTATTGGGGTAGTATTGATGGTGGTATTGGTGGTAATGGTGGTGGTGGTATTGGTGCTAGTGGTGGTATTGGTGGTATTGGTATTGGTGGTGGTGGTATTGGTGGTGGTGGTGGTATTGCTGGTGGTGGTGGTATTGGTGGTGGTGGAGGTACTGGTGGTAATATAGGAGGTGGTGGTGGCATTCATGGCATTGGTGGTAGTGGTATTGGTGGCATTGGTGGGGGTGGTGGTATTGGTGGTGGTGGTGATATTGGTGGTGGTGATATTGGTGGTGGTAGGTGGTATTGGTGGTGGTGGTGTTATTGGTGGTGGTGGTATTGCTGGTAGTATTGGTGGTTCTGGTGGTATTGGTGGTATTGTTGGTGGTGGTGGTATTGGTGGTGGTGGTGGAATTGGTGGTGGTGGTATTGGTGGTGGTATTGGGATTGGTGGTGGTGGTATTGGTGGTAGTGGTATTGGTGGTGGTGGTGGTATTGGTGGTGATATTGGTGGTATTGGTGGTGGTGGTATTGGTGGCGGTATTGGTGGTGGTGGTATTGGTGGCGGTATTGGTGGTGGTGATGGTGTTCGTGGTGGTGAGATTGGTGGTATTGGTGGTGGTGGTATTTGTGGTGGTGGTGGTATTGGTGGTTGTGGTTTTGGTGATAGTATTGGTGGTGGTGGTATTGGTAATGGTGGTATTGGTAGTATTGGTATTGGTGGTGGTGTCATTGGTGGTATTGGTGGTGGTACTGGTGTGGTATTGGTGGTGGTGGCATTGGTGGTATTGGTGTTGGTGGTATTGGTGGTGGTGGTGGTATCGGTGGCATTGGTGGCAGTGGTGGTATTGGTGGTGGTGGTATTGGTGGTGGCATTCATTGGTGGTGGTATTGGTGGTGGAGGTATTGGTGGTAGTATTTGTGGTTTTGGTGGTATTGGTGGTGGTGGTATTGGAGGTGGTGGTGGTGGTGGTATTGTGGTATTGGTGGTATTGGTGGTGGTGTTAGTGGTGGTGGTATTGGTGGTGGTGGTATTGGTGGTGGTGGTGGTGGTATTGCTGGTGGTGGTGTTATTGGTGGTGGTACTGGTGGTGATGTAGGAGGTGGTGGTGGCATTCATGGCATTGGTGGTAGTGGTATTGGTGGCATTGGTGGGGGTGGTGGTATTGGTGGTGGTGGTGATATTGGTGGTGGTGGTATTGCTGGTAGTATTGGTGGTTCTGGTGGTATTGGTGGTGGTGGTATTGGTGGTATTGTTGGTGGTGCTGGTATTGGTGGTGGTGGTGGAATTGGTGGTGGTGGTATTGGTGGTGGTATTGGGATTGGTGGTGGTGGTATTGGTGGTGGTGGTGGTGGTATTGGTGATGGTATTGGTGGTGGTGGTATTGGTTGTATTTGTGATGGTATTGGTGGTAGTGGTATTGGTGGCGGTATTGGTGGTGGTGATGGTGTTGGTGGTGGTGGGATTGGTGGTATTGGTGGTGGTGGTATTGGTGGTGGTGGCATTGGTGGTATTGGTGGTGGTGGTGGTATTTGTGGTGGTATTGGTGGTTGTGGTTATGGTGATAGTATTGGTGGTGGTGGTATTGGTAGTATTGGTATTGGTGGTGGTGTCATTGGTTGTATTGGTGGTGGTGGTGGTACTGGTGGTGGCATTGGTGGTATTGGTGTTGGTGGTATTGGTGGTGGTGGTATTGGTGGTGGTGGAGGCATTCATTGGTGGTGGTATTGGTGGTGGAGGTATTGGTGGTAGTATTTGTGGTTTTGGTGGTATTGGTGGTGGTGGTATTGGAGGTGGTGGTGGTATTGGTTGTATTGGTGGTATTGTTGGTGGTGGTATTGGTGGTTGTTTTAGTGGTGGTGTTGGTGGTGGTGGTATTGTGGTATTGGTATTGGTGGTATTGGTGGTGGTGTTAGTGGTGGTGGTATTGGTGTTGGTGGTGGTATTGGTGGTGGTGGTATTGGTGGTGGTGGTATTGGTGGTGGTGGTATTGGTGGTGGTATTGGTAGTGGTGGTTGTATTGGTGTTGGTGGTATTGGTGGTGATATTGGTGGTGGTATCTGTAGTGGTATTAGTGGTGGGATTGGGGGTGGTGGTATTGGTGGTGGTGGTATTGGTGGTGGTGGTATTGGTGGTGGTTGGTGGTGGTGGTATTGGTGTATTGGTGGTGGTGGTGGTAATGGTGGTGGTACTGGTGGTGGTGGTATTGGTAGTATTGGTATTGGTGGTGGTGTCATTGGTTGTATTGGTGGTGGTGGTGGTACTGGTGGTGGCATTGGTGGTATTGGTGTTGGTGGTATTGGTGGTGGTGGTATTGGTGGTGGTGGAGGCATTCATTGGTGGTGGTATTGGTGGTGGAGGTATTGGTGGTAGTATTTGTGGTTTTGGTGGTATTGGTGGTGGTGGTATTGGAGGTGGTGGTGGTATTGGTTGTATTGGTGGTATTGTTGGTGGTGGTATTGGTGGTTGTTTTAGTGGTGGTGTTGGTGGTGGTGGTATTGTGGTATTGGTATTGGTGGTATTGGTGGTGGTGTTAGTGGTGGTGGTATTGGTATTGGTGGTGGTATTGGTGGTGGTATTGGTGGTGGTGGTATTGGTGGTGGTGGTATTGGTGGTGGTATTGGTAGTGGTGGTTGTATTGGTGTTGGTGGTATTGGTGGTGATATTGGTGGTGGTATCTGTAGTGGTATTAGTGGTGGTGGTATTGGGGTGGTGGTATTGGTGGTGGTATTGGTGGTGGTGGTGGTGGTATTGGTGGTGGTGGTGGCACTCATTGGTGGTAGTATTGGTGGTGGAGGTATTGGTGGTAGTATTTGTGGTGGCGGTGGTATTGCTGGTGGTGGTATTGGTGGTGGTGGTATTGGTCGTATTCGTGGTGGTGGTGGTGGTACTGGTGGTGGTACTGGTGGTGGTGGTATTGGTGTTGGTGGTATTGGTGGGGATGGTGGTATTTGTGGTATTGGTGGTGGTATTGGTTGTGATGGTGGTGGTATTCGTGGTGGTGGTAATGGTGGTGGTGGTATTGGTGGTGGTGGTATTGGTGGTGGTATTGGTGGTGGTATTGGTGGTAGTGGTGTTGGTGGTATTGGTGGTTGTGGTATTGGTGGTGGTGGTGGTACTGGTGGTGATATAGGAGGTGGTTGTGGCCTTCATGGCATTGGTGGTAGTGGTATTGGTGGCATTGGTGGGGGTGGTGGTATTGGTGGTGGTGGTGATATTGGTGGTGGTGTTATTGGTGGTATTGGTGGCATTGGTATTGGTGGTGGTGGTATTGGTGGTATTGGTGGTGGTGGTGGCATTGCTGGTGTTGGTGGTGGTATTGGTGGCATTGGTGGTGGTATTGGTGGTGGTATTGGTGGTGGTATTGGTGGTGGTTTTGTTGGTGATATTGGTGGTATTGGTGGTGATATTGGTGATGGAGGTGTTGGTGGTGCTGTTGGTGGTATTGGTGGTGGTATTGGGATTGGTGGTGGTGGTATTGGTGGTGGTGGTATTGGTAGTATTGGTGGTTCTGGTGGTATTGGTGGTGGTGGTGTTGGTGGTATTGTTGGTGGTATTGGTGGTGGTGATGGAAGTGCAATTGGTGGTGGTGGTATTGGTGGTGATATTGGTGGTGGTGGTATTGGTGGTGATATTGGTGGTGGTGGAGGTATTGGTGGTGGTGGTATTGGTGGAATTGGTATTGGTGGTGGTGGTATTGGTGGTGGTGGTGACATTGCTGGTGTTGGTGGTGGTATTGGTGGGATTGGTGGTGGCATTGGTGGCATTGGTGGTGGTGTTGGTGCTGGTGGTATTGGTGGTGGTGGTATTGCTGGTAGTATTGGTGGTTTTGGTGGTATTGGTGGTGGTGTTGGTGGTGGTATTGGTGTTGGTATTGTTGGTGGTGGTATTGGTGGTGGTGGTATTGGTGGTGGTGGTGGTGGTATTGGTGATGGTATTGGTGGTGGTGGTATTGGTGGTTGTGGTTGTATTGGTGTTGGTGTTGGTATTGGTGGTGGTATTGGTGGTGGTGGTATTGGTGTTGGTGGTATTGGTGGGGATGGTGGTATTTGTGGTATTGGTGGTGGTATTGGTGGTGGTATTGGTGGTAGTAGTGTTGGTGGTATTGGTGGTTGTGGTATTGGTGGTGGTGGTATTGGTGGTGGTATTGGTGATTTTATTGTTGGTGGTGGTGGTAATTTTGGTGGTCATGGTGGTGGTGGCATTGGTGGTGTTGGTGGTGGTATTGGTGGCATGGTGGTTGGTGGTGGTGGTATTGGTGGTGGTGGTGGTATTGGTGGTGGTATTGGTTGTGATGGTGGTGGTGGTATTGTTAGTGGTGGTATTGGTGGTATTGGTGGTGGCATTCATTGGTGTTGGTATTGGTGATGGTGGTATTGGTGGTGGTGGTATTGGTGGTGGTGGTATTGGTGGTGGTATTGGGGTAGTATTGATGGTGGTATTGGTGGTAATGGTGGTGGTGGTATTGGTGGCAGTGGTGGTATTGGTGATATTGGTATTGGTGGTGGTGGTATTGGTGGTGGTGGTGGTATTGCTGGTGGTGGTGGTATTGGTGGTGGTGGAGGTACTGGTGGTAATATAGGAGGTGGTGGTGGCATTCATGGCATTGGTGGTAGTGGTGTTGGTGGCATTGGTGGTTCTGGTGGTATTGGTGGTATTGTTGGTGGTGGTGGTATTGGTGGTGGTGGTGGAATTGGTGGTGGTGGTATTGGTGGTGGTATTGGGATTGGTGGTGGTGGTATTGGTGGTGGTGGTGGTATTGGTGGTGGTGGTATTGGTAGTATTGGTGGTTCTGGTGGTATTGGTGGTGGTGGTATTGGTGGTATTGGTGGTGGTATTGGTGGTGGTGCTGGTGGTAGAATTGGTGGTGGTGGTATTGGTGGTGATATTGGTGGTGTTGGTATTGGTGGTGGTAGTGGTCTTGGTGGTGGTATTGGTGGGGGTATTGGTGGTGGTGGTATTGGTGGTGGTATTGGTGGTGGTGGTGACATTGCTGGTGTTGGTGGTGGTATTGGTGGCATTGGTGGTGGCATTGGTGGCATTGGTGGTGGTGTTGGTGCTGGTGGTATTGGTAGTATTGGTATTGGTGGTGGTGTCATTGGTGGTATTGGTGGTGGTACTGGTGTGGTATTGGTGGTGGTGGCATTGGTGGTATTGGTGTTGGTGGTATTGGTGGTGGTGGTGGTATCGGTGGCATTGGTGGCAGTGGTGGTATTGGTGGTGGTGGTATTGGTGGTGGCATTCATTGGTGGTGGTATTGGTGGTGGAGGTATTGGTGGTAGTATTTGTGGTTTTGGTGGTATTGGTGGTGGTGGTATTGGAGGTGGTGGTGGTATTGGTTGTATTGGTGGTATTGTTGGTGGTGGTATTGGTGGTGTTGGTGGTGGTGGTATTGTGGTATTGGTATTGGTGGTATTGATGGTGGTGTTAGTGGTGGTGGTATTGGTGGTGGTGGTGGTATTGGTGGTGGTGGTATTGGTGGTATTGTTGGTGGTGCTGGTATTGGTGGTGGTGGTGGAATTGGTGGTGGTGGTATTGGTGGTGGTATTGGGATTGGTGGTGGTGGTATTGGTGGTGGTGGTATTGGTGGTGGTGGTGGTGGTGGTATTGGTGATGGTGGTGGTATTGGTGGCGGTGATGGTGGTGGTGATGGTGGTGGGATTGGTGGTATTGGTGGTGGTGGTATTGGTGGTGGTGGCATTGGTGGTATTGGTGGCAGTGGTGGTATTTGTGGTGGTATTGGTGGTTGTGGTTATGGTGATAGTATTGGTGGTGGTGGTGGTGTCATTGGTTGTATTGGTGGTGGTGGTGGTACTGGTGGTGGCATTATTGGTGTTGGTGGTATTGGTGGTGCTGGTATTGGTGGTGGTGGAGGCATTCATTGGTGGTGGTATTGGTGGTGGAGGTATTGGTGGTAGTATTTGTGGTTTTGGTGGTATTGGTGGTGGTGGTATTGGAGGTGGTGGTGGTATTGGTTGTATTGGTGGTATTGTTGGTGGTGGTATTGGTGGTGGTTTTAGTGGTGGTGTTGGTGGTGGTGGTATTGTGGTATTGGTATTGGTGGTATTGGTGGTGGTGTTAGTGGTGGTGGTATTGGTGGTGGTGGTGGTATTGGTGGTGGTGGTATTGGTGGTGGTGGTGGTGGTTGTGATGGTGGTGGTATTGGGGATGGTGGTATTGGTGGTGGTATTGGTGGTGGTGGTATTGGTGGTCGTTTTGGTGGCAGTGGTATTGGTATTTGTGATGGTGGTGGTGATGGTATTGGTGTGGTATTGGTGGTGGTATTGGAAGTGGTATTATTGGTATTGGTGGTGGTGATATTGGTGGTATTGGTGGTGGTGGTTTTGGTTTTGGTATAGGTGGTGATATTGGTGGTGGTTGTATTGGTATTGGTGGTGGTGGTATTTCTGGTGGTGTTGGTGGGGATATTAGTGGTGGTGGTGGTATTGGTGGTATTGGTATTGGTATTGGTGGTGATGCTATTGGTGGTGGTGGTATTGGTGGTTGTATTGGTGTTGGTGTTGGTATTGGTGGTGGTATTGGTGGTGGTATTGGTGGTGGTGGTATTGGTGGTGGTGGTATTGGTGGTGGTATTGGTAGTGGTGGTATTGGTAGTGGTGGTTGTATTGGTGTTGGTGGTATTGGTGGTGATATTGGTGGTGGTATCTGTAGTGGTATTAGTGGTGGTGGTGGTATTGGTGGTGGTGGTATTGGTGGTGGTGGTGGCACTCATTGGTGGTAGTATTGGTGGTGGAGGTATTGGTAGTATTGGTATTGGTGGTGGTGTCATTGGTTGTATTGGTGGTGGTGGTGGTACTGGTGGTGGCATTGGTGGTATTGGTGTTGGTGGTATTGGTGGTGCTGGTATTGGTGGTGGTGGAGGCATTCATTGGTGGTGGTATTGGTGGTGGAGGTATTGGTGGTAGTATTTGTGGTTTTGGTGGTATTGGTGGTGGTGGTATTGGTGGTGGTGGTGGTATTGGTTGTATTGGTGGTATTGTTGGTGGTGGTATTGGTGGTGGTTTTGGTGGTGGTGTTGGTGGTGGTGGTATTGTGGTATTGGTATTGGTGGTATTGGTGGTGGTGTTAGTGGTGGTGGTATTGCGGGTGGTGGTGGTATTGGTGGTGGTGGTATTGGTGGTGGTGTTAGTGGTGGTGGTATTGCGGGTGGTGGTGGTATTGGTGGTGGTGGTATTGGTGGTTATGGTATTGGTGGTGGTGGTGTCATTGTTCGTGTTGGTGGTGATATTGGTGGTATTGGTGGTGATGGGTGGTGGTGGTATTGGTGGTGGTGGTGGCACTCATTGTTGGTAGTATTGGTGGTGGAGGTATTGGTGGTAGTATTTGTGGTGGCAGTGGTATTGCTGGTGGTGGTATTGGTGGTGGTGGTATTGGTCATATTGGTGGTGGTGGTGGTACTGGTGGTGGTATTGGTGGTGGTGGTATTGGTGTTGGTGGTATTGGTGGTGATGGTGGTATTTGTGGTATTGGTGGTGGTATTGGTTGTGATGGTGGTGGTATTCGTGGTGGTGGTATTGGTGGTTGTATTGGTGTTGGTATTGGTGGTGGTATTGGTGGTGGTATTGGTGGTGGTATTGGTGGTAGTGGTGTTGGTGGTATTGGTGGTTGTGGTATTGGTGGTGGTGGTGGTATTGGTGGTGGTATTGGTGATTTTATTGTTGGTGGTGTTGGTGGTGGTGGTAATTTTGGTGGTCATGGTGGTGGTGGCATTGGTGGTGTTGGTGGTGGTATTTGTGGCATTGGTTTGGGTGGTGGTATTGGTGGGGGTGGTGGTATTGGTGGTGGTATTGGTTGTGATGGTGGTGGTGGTGGTATTGGTAGTGGTGGTATTGGTGGTATTGGTGGTGGCATTCATTGGTGTTGGTATTGGTGATGGTGGTATTGGTGGTGGTGGTATTGGTGGTGGTGGTATTGGTGGTGGTATTGGGGTAGTATTGATGGTGGTATTGGTGGTAATGGTGGTGGTGGTATTGGTGGTAGTGGTGGTATTGGTGGTATTGGTATTGGTGGTGGTGGTATTGGTGGTGGTGGTGGTATTGCTGGTGGTGGTGGTATTGGTGGTGGTGGAGGTACTGGTGGTAATATAGGAGGTGGTGGTGGCATTCATGGCATTGGTGGTAGTGGTATTGGTGGCATTGGTGGGGGTGGTGGTATTGGTGGTGGTGGTGATATTGGTGGTGGTGATATTGGTGGTGGTGGTGGTGGTGGTATTGGTGGTGGTATTGGTGGTAGTGGTGTTGGTGGTATTGGTGGTTGGTGGTATTGGTGGTGGTGGTGGTATTGGTTGGTATTGGTGGTATTGGTGGTGGTGGTGGTATTGGTGGTGGTATTGGTGGTGGTGGTGGTGGTGGTGGTATTGGTGGTGGTGGTATTGGTGGTATTGGTGGTGGTGTTAGTGGTGGTGGTATTGGTGGTGGTGGTGGTATTGGTGGTGGTGGTATTGGTGGTGGTGGTGGTATTGGTGGTATGTGGTGGTGAGTGGTGGTATTGGTGGTGGTGGTATTGGTGGTTGATGGTATTGGTGAGTGGTGGTATTGGTAGTGGTGGTGGTATTGGTGGTGGTGGTATTGGTGGTGGTATTGGTGGTGGTATCTGGTAGTGGTGGTAGTGGTGGTGGTGGTATTGGTGGTGGTGGTATTGGTGGTGGTGGTGGCATCATTGGTGGTAGTATTGGTGGTGGTGGTATTGGTAGTATTGGTATTGGTGGTGGTGTCATTGGTGGTATTGGTGGTGGTGGTGGTACTGGTGGTGGCATTGGTGGTATTGGTGGTTGGTGGTATTGGTGGTGGTGGTATTGGTGGTGGTGGTGGCATTCATTGGTGGTGGTATTGGTGGTGGAGGTATTGGTGGTAGTATTTGTGGTTTTGGTGGTATTGGTGGTGGTGGTATTGGAGGTGGTGGTGGTATTGGTTGTATTGGTGGTATTGTTGGTGGTGGTATTGGTGGTGGTGTTAGTGGTGGTGTTGGTGGTGGTGGTATTGGTGGTATTGGTATTGGTGGTATTGGTGGTGGTGTTAGTGGTGGTGGTATTGGTGGTGGTGGTGGTATTGGTGGTGGTGGTATTGGTGGTGGTGGTGGTATTGGTGGTGGTATTGGTGGTGATTGGTATTGGTGGTGGTGGTATTGGTGGTGATGGTATTGGTGGTGGTGGTGGTGATTGGTGGTGGTGGTGGTGGTATTGGTGGTATTGGTGGTGATGTGGTGGTGGTGGTATTGGTGGTGGTGGTGGCAGTCATTGGTGGTGGTATTGGTGGTGGTAGGTATTGGTGGTAGTATTGGTGGTGGTGGTGGTATTGGTGGTGGTGGTATTGGTGGTGGTGGTATTGGTTGTATTGGTGGTGGTGGTGGTGGTGGTACTGGTGGTGGTATTGGTGGTGGTGGTATTGGTGGTTGGTGGTATTGGTGGTGATGGTGGTATTGGTGGTGGTATTGGTGGTGGTATTGGTGGTGATTGGTGGTGGTGGTATTGGTGGTGGTGGTATTGGTGGTGGTGGTGGTATTGGTGGTGGTGGTATTGGTGGTGGTATTGGTGGTGGTATTGGTGGTGGTATTGGTGGTAGTGGTGTGTGGTGGTATTGGTGGTGTGTGGTATTGGTGGTGGTGGTGGTATTGGTGGTGGTATTGGTGATTGGTGGTATTGGTGGTGGTGGTATTGGTGGTGGTGGTAGTTTTGGTGGTGGTGGTGGTATTGGTGGTGGTGGTATTGGTGGTGGTATTGGTGGTATTGGTGGTGGTGGGTGGTGGTATTGGTGGTGGTGGTGGTATTGGTGGTGTGATGGTGGTGGTGTGTATTGGTAGTGGTGGTGGTATTGGTGGTATTGGTGGTGGTATTGATTGGTGTTGGTATTGGTGATGGTGGTATTGGTGGTGGTGGTATTGGTGGTGGTGGTATTGGTGGTGGTATTGGTGGTGGTGGTATTGGTGGTGGTATTGGTGGTAATGGTGGTGGTGGTATTGGTGGTAGTGGTGGTATTGGTGGTATTGGTATTGGTGGTGGTGGTATTGGTGGTGGTGGTGGTATTGGTGGTGGTGGTGGTATTGGTGGTGGTGGTGGTATTGGTGGTAATATGGTAGGTGGTGGTGGCATTCATGGCATTGGTGGTAGTGGTATTGGTGGCATTGGTGGTGGTGGTGGTATTGGTGGTGGTTGTGATATTGGTGGGTGGTATTGGTGGTGGTATTGGTGGTGGTATTGGTGGTGGTGGTATTGGTGGTGGTATTGGTGGTAGTGGTGTTGGTGGTATTGGTGGTTGTGGTATTGGTGGTGGTGGTGGTATTGGTTGTATTGGTGGTATTGTTGGTGGTGGTATTGGTGGTGGTTTTAGTGGTGGTGTTGGTGGTGGTGGTATTGTGGTATTGGTATTGGTGGTATTGGTGGTGGTGTTAGTGGTGGTGGTATTGCGGGTGGTGGTGGTATTGGTGGTGGTGGTATTGGAGGTGGTGGTGGTATTGGTTGTATTGGTGGAATTGGTATTGGTGGTGGTGGTATTGGTGGTTATGGTATTGGTGGTGGTGGTGTCATTGTTCGTGTTGGTGGTGATATTGGTGGTATTGGTGGTGATGGGTGGTGGTGGTATTGGTGGTGGTGGTGGCACTCATTGTTGGTAGTATTGGTGGTGGAGGTATTGGTGGTAGTATTTGTGGTGGCGGTGGTATTGCTGGTGGTGGTATTGGTGGTGGTGGTATTGGTCATATTGGTGGTGGTGGTGGTACTGGTGGTGGTATTGGTGGTGGTGGTATTGGTGTTGGTGGTATTGGTGGTGATGGTGGTATTTGTGGTATTGGTGGTGGTATTGGTTGTGATGGTGGTGGTATTCGTGGTGGTGGTATTGGTGGTTGTATTGGTGTTGGTATTGGTGGTGGTATTGGTGGTGGTATTGGTGGTGGTATTGGTGGTAGTGGTGTTGGTGGTATTGGTGGTTGTGGTATTGGTGGTGGTGGTGGTATTGGTGGTGGTATTGGTGATTTTATTGTTGGTGGTGTTGGTGGTGGTGGTAATTTTGGTGGTCATGGTGGTGGTGGCATTGGTGGTGTTGGTGGTGGTATTTGTGGCATTGGTTTGGGTGGTGGTATTGGTGGGGGTGGTGGTATTGGTTGTGATGGTGGTGGTGTTATTGGTAGTGGTGGTATTGGTGGTATTGGTGGTATTGGTGGTGGCATTCATTGGTGTTGGTATTGGTGATGGTGGTATTGGTGGTGGTGGTATTGGTGGTGGTGGTATTGGTGGTGGTATTGGGGTAGTATTGATGGTGGTATTGGTGGTAATGGTGGTGGTGGTATTGGTGGTAGTGGTGGTATTGGTGGTATTGGTATTGGTGGTGGTGGTATTGGTGGTGGTGGTGGTATTGCTGGTGGTGGTGGTATTGGTGGTGGTGGAGGTACTGGTGGTAATATAGGAGGTGGTGGTGGCATTCATGGCATTGGTGGTAGTGGTATTGGTGGCATTGGTGGGGGTGGTGGTATTGGTGGTGGTTGTGATATTGGGGGTGGTATTGGTGGTGGTATTGGTGGTGGTATTGGTGGTGGTATTGGTGGTAGTGGTGTTGGTGGTATTGGTGGTTGTGGTATTGGTGGTGGTGGTGGTATTGGTGGTGGTATTGGTGATTTTATTGTTGGTGGTGGTGTTGGTGGTGGTGGTAATTTTGGTGGTCATGGTGGTGGTGGCATTGGTGGTGTTGGTGGTGGTATTTGTGGCATTGGTTTGGGTGGTGGTATTGGTGGGGGTGGTGGTATTGGTGGTGGTATTGGTTGTGATGGTGGTGGTGTTATTGGTAGTGGTGGTATTGGTGGTATTGGTGGTGGCATTCATTGGTGTTGGTATTGGTGATGGTGGTATTGGTGGTGGTGGTATTGGTGCTAGTGGTGGTATTGGTGGTATTGGTATTGGTGGTGGTGGTATTGGTGGTGGTGGTGGTATTGCTGGTGGTGGTGGTATTGGTGGTGGTGGAGGTACTGGTGGTAATATAGGAGGTGGTGGTGGCATTCATGGCATTGGTGGTAGTGGTATTGGTGGCATTGGTGGGGGTGGTGGTATTGGTGGTGGTGGTGATATTGGTGGTGGTGATATTGGTGGTGGTATTGGTGGTGGAGGTGGTATTGGTGGTGGTGGTGTTATTGGTGGTGGTGGTATTGCTGGTAGTATTGGTGGTTCTGGTGGTATTGGTGGTATTGTTGGTGGTGGTGGTATTGGTGGTGGTGGTGGAATTGGTGGTGGTGGTGGAATTGGTGGTGGTGGTATTGGTGGTAGTGGTATTGGTGGTGGTGGTGGTATTGGTGGTGATATTGGTGGTATTGGTGGTGGTGGTATTGGTGGCGGTATTGTTGGTGGTCGTATTGGTGGCGGTATTGGTGGTGGTGATGGTGTTCGTGGTGGTGAGATTGGTGGTATTGGTGGTGGTATTGGTGGCGGTGGTGGTATTTGTGGTGGTGGTATTGGTAGTATTGGTATTGGTGGTGGTGTCATTGGTGGTATTGGTGGTGGTACTGGTGTGGTATTGGTGGTGGTGGCATTGGTGGTATTGGTGTTGGTGGTATTGGTGGTGGTATCTTTGGCATTGTTGGCAGTGGTGGTATTGGTGGTGGTGGTATTGGTGGTGGCATTCATTGGTGGTGGTATTGGTGGTGGAGGTATTGGTGGTAGTATTTGTGGTTTTGGTGGTATTGGTGGTGGTATTGGAGGTGGTGGTGGTATTGGTTGTATTGGTGGTATTGTTGGTGGTGGTATTGGTGGTGTTGGTGGTGGTGGTATTGTGGTATTGGTGGTATTGGTGGTGGTGTTAGTGGTGGTGGTGATATAGGAGGTGGTGGTGGCATTCATGGCATTGGTGGTAGTGGTATTGGTGGCATTGGTGGGGGTGGTGGTATTGGTGGTGGTGGTGATATTGGTGGTGGTGGTATTGCTGGTAGTATTGGTGGTTCTGGTGGTATTGGTGGTGGTGGTATTGGTGGTGGTATTGGGATTGGTGGTGGTGGTATTGGTGGTGGTGGTGGTGGTATTGGTGATGGTATTGGTGGTGGTGGTGGTATTGGTGGTATTTGTGATGGTATTGGTGGTGGTGGTATTGGTGGCGGTATTGGTGGTGGTGATGGTGTTGGTGGTGGTGGTATTGGTGGTATTGGTGGTGGTGGTATTGGTGGTGGTGGCATTGGTGGTATTGGTGGCGGTGGTGGTATTTGTGGTGGTATTGGTGGTTGTGGTTATGGTGATAGTATTGGTGGTGGTGGTATTGGTAGTATTGGTATTGGTGGTGGTGTCATTGGTTGTATTGGTGGTGGTGGTGGTACTGGTGGTGGCATTGGTGGTATTGGTGTTGGTGGTATTGGTGGTGGTGGTATTGGTGGTGGTGGAGGCATTCATTGGTGGTGGTATTGGTGGTGGAGGTATTGGTGGTAGTATTTGTGGTTTTGGTGGTATTGGTGGTGGTGGTATTGGAGGTGGTGGTGGTATTGGTTGAATTGGTGGTATTGTTGGTGGTGGTATTGGTGGTGGTTTTAGTGGTGGTGTTGGTGGTGGTGGTATTGTGGTATTGGTATTGGTGGTATTGGTGGTGGTGTTAGTGGTGGTGGTATTGGTGGTGGTGGTGGTATTGGTGGTGGTGGTATTGGTGGTGGTGGTGGTATTGGTGGTGGTATTGGTGATTTTATTGGTGGTGGTGGTGGTGTTGGTGTTGGTGAGATTGGTGAGATTGGTGGTGATGGTAGTGGTGGTGGTAATGGTGGTGGTAATGGTGGTGGTGGCATTGGTGGTGTTGGTGGTGGTATTTGTGGCATTGGTTTGGGTGGTGGTATTGGTGGGGGTGGTGGTATTGGTGGTGGTATTGGTGGTGGTGGTGTTATTGGTGGTGGTTGTATTGGTGGTGGTGTTACTGCTGGTGGTGGTGGGTGGTGGTGGTATTGGTGGTATTGGTGGTGGTGGTATTGGTGGTGGTGGTATTGCTGGTAGTGGTGGTACTGGTGGTGATATAGGAGGTGGTGGTGGCATTCATGGCATTGGTGGTAGTGGTATTGGTGGCATTGGTGGGGGTGGTGGTATTGGTGGTGGTTGTGATATTGGGGGTGGTATTGGTGGTGGTATTGGTGGTGGTGGTATTGGTGGTGGAGGTGGTATTGGTGGTGGTGGTGGTATTGGTGGTGGTGGTGTTATTGGTGGTGGTATTGGTGGTATTGGTGGCATTGGTATTGGTGGTGGTGGCATTGCTGGTATTGGTGGTGGTATTGGTGGTGGGTTTGTTGGTGATATTGGTGGTATTGGTGGTGATATTGGTGATGGAGGTGTTGGTGGTGCTGTTGGTGGGATTGGTGGTGGTATTGGTGGTGGTGGTGGTGGTATTGGTGGTGGTGGTGGTATTGGTGGTGATATTGGTGGTATTGGTGGTGGTATTGGTAATGGTGGTGATGGTGTTGGTGATGATGGTGGTGGTATTGGTGGTGGTGGTATTGGTGGTAGTGGTATTGGTGGTAGTGTGGTGGTGGTGGTGGTATTGGTGGTGGTGGTGGATTGGTGGTGGTGGTGGTATTGGTGGATTGGTGGTATTGGTGGTGGTGGTATTGGTGGTGGTGGTAGTGGTGGTAGTGGTGGTGGTAGTGGTATTGGTGGTGGTGGTGGTGGTATTGGTGGTGGTGGTGGTATTGGTGGTGGTATTGGTGGTGGTGGTATTGGTGGTGGTGGTGGTGGTGGTATTGGTGGTGGTGGTATCGGTGGCATTGGTGGCAGTGGTGGTATTGGTGGTGGTGGTATTGGTTGTGATGATGGTGGTATTGGTGATGGTGGTACTGGTGGTGGTGGTATTGGTGGTGGTGGTGGTATTGGTGGTTGTGGTATTGGTGGTATTGGTGGTGGTGTTATTGGTGGTGGTGGTGGTATTGGTGGTAGTGGTATTGGTGGTGGTGGTATTGGTGATATTGGTGGTGGTAGTATTGGTGGTGGTGTTATTGGTGGTAGTGTTTGTATTGGTGGTGGTGGTATTGGTGGTATTGGTGGTATTGGTGGTAGTGGTGTTGGTGGTTGTGGTATTGGTGGTGGTGGTATTGTTTGTGGTGGTATTGGTGGTGGCATTTGTAGTATTTGTGGTGGTGGTAGTTGGTGGTGTTGGAATTGGTGGCATTGGTGGGGGTGGGAGTATTGGTGGTGGTGGTATTGGTATTGGTGGTGGTGGTATTGGTGGTATTGGTGGTGATGGTGGTGGTGGTGGTGGTGATGGTATTGGTGGTGGTGGTATTGGTATTGGTGGTGGTGGTATTGGTGGTATTGGTGGTGATGGTATTGGTGGTGGTGGTGATGGTATTGGTGGTGGTATTGGTATTGGTGGTGGTGGTATTGGTGGTGGTATTGGTGGTGGTGGTGGTATTGGTGGTGGTATTGGTGGTGGTATTGGTGGTGGTATTGGTGGTGGTGGTATTGGTGGTGGTGGTATTGGTGTATTGGTGGTAGTGGTATTAGTGGTAGTGGTGGTATTGCTGGTGGTGTTATGTGGTGGTGGTGGTATTGTGTATTGGTGGTATTGGTGATAGTATTGGTGGTGGTGGTATTGGTGCTGGTGGAATTCATGGTGGTGGTGGTATTGGTGGTGGTGTTGGTGGTATTGGTGATGGTGGTATTGGTGGTGGTGGTATTGGTGGTGGTGGTATTGGTATTGTTGGTGATGGTATTGGTGGTGGTGGTGGTGGTATTGGTGGTGGTGGTATTGGCATTGGTGGTGGTGGTATTGGTGGTGGTGGTGGTGGTGGTGGTGGTATTGGTGGTTGTATTGGTATTGGTGGTGGTGGTATTGGTGGTGGTATTGGTAGTGGTGGTATTGGTGGTGGTGGTATTGGTGGTGGTGGTATTGGTGGTGGTGGTGGTATTGGTGGTATTGGTGGTGGTGGTATTGGTGGTGGTATTGTGGTGGTATTGGTGGTGGTAGTATTGGTGGTGGTGATGGTATTGGTGGTGGTGGTATTGGTGGTGGCAGTGGTATTGGTGGTATTGGTATTGGTGGTATTGGTATTGGTGGTGGTGGAATTGGTGGTGGTGGTATTGGTGGTGGTGGTATTGGTGGTGGTCTTGGTGGTGGTATTGGTGGTGGTATTGGTAGTGTTGGTGGTGGTATTGGTGGTGGTGGTGGTGTATTGGTATTGGTGGTGGTATTGGTGGTGGTGGTATTGGTGGTCATTTGTGATGGTATTGGTGATGTTAGTGGTGGTATTGGTGGTGGTAGTATTGGTGGTAAAGGTGTTGGTGGTATTGGTGGTGGTGGTGGTATTGGTGGTGGTGGTGTTATTGGTGGTGGTATTGGTGGTATTGGTGGCATTGGTATTGGTGGTGGTGGCATTGCTGGTATTGGTGGTGGTATTGGTGGTGGGTTTGTTGGTGATATTGGTGGTATTGGTGGTGGTATTGGTGGTGGTGGTGTTGGTGGTGCTGTTGGTGGGATTGGTGGTGGTATTGGGATTGGTGGTGGTATTGGTGGTGGTGGTGGTGGTATTGGTGGTGGTGGTGGTATTGGTGGTGATATTGGTGGTATTGGTGGTGGTATTGGTAATGGTGGTGATGGTATTGGTGGTGGTGGTGGTATTGGTGATGGTATTGGTGGTGGTGGTATTGGTGGTATTTGTGATGGTATTGGTGGTGGTGGTATTGGTGGTGGTATTGGTGGTGGTGATGGTGTTGGTGAGATTGGTGGTATTGGTGGTGGTGGTATTGGTGGTAGTGGCATTGGTGGTATTGGTGGTGGTGGTGGTATTGGTGGTGGTGGTGAGATTTGTGGTGGTGGTGGTATTGGTGGTTGTGGTTATGGTGGTAGTATTGGTGGTGGTGGTGGTGGTGGTATTGGTGGCATTGGTATTGGTGGTGGTGTCATTGGTGGTATTGGTGGTGGTGGTGGTACTGGTGGTGGTATTAGTGGTGGTGGCATTGGTGATATTGGTGTTGGTGGTATTGGTGGTGGTGGTATCGGTGGCATTGGTGGCAGTGGTGGTATTGGTGGTGGTGGTATTGGTTGGTATGATGGTGGTATTGGTGATGGTGGTACTGGTGGTGGTGGTATTGGTGGTGGTGGTGGTATTGGTGGTTGTGGTATTGGTGGTATTGGTGGTGGTGTTATTGGTGGTGGTGGTGGTATTGGTGGTAGTGGTATTGGTGGTGGTGGTATTGGTGATATTGGTGGTGGTAGTATTGGTGGTGGTGTTATTGGGGGTAGTGTTTGTATTGGTGGTGGTGGTATTGGTGGTATTGGTGGTATTGGTGGTAGTGGTGTTGGTGGTTGTGGTATTGGTGGTGGTGGTATTGTTTGTGGTGGTATTGGTGGTGGCATTTGTAGTATTTGTGGTGGTGGTAGTTGGTGGTGTTGGAATTGGTGGCATTGGTGGGGGTGGGAGTATTGGTGGTGGTGGTATTGGTATTGGTGGTGGTGGTATTGGTGGTATTGGTGGTGATGGTATTGGTGGTGGTGGTGATGGTATTGGTGGTGGTGGTATTGGTATTGGTGGTGGTGGTATTGGTGGTATTGGTGGTGATGGTATTGGTGGTGGTGGTGATGGTATTGGTGGTGGTATTGGTATTGGTGGTGGTGGTATTGGTGGTTGTATTGGTGTTGGTGTTGGTATTGGTGGTGGTATTGGTGGTGGTATTGGTGGTGGTATTGGTGGTGGTGGTATTGGTGGTGGTGGTATTGTTATTGGTGGTGGTGGTATTAGTGGTAGTGGTGGTATTGCTGGTGGTGGTATTGGTGGTGGTGGTATTGGTATTGGTGGTATTGGTGATAGTATTGGTGGTGGTGGTATTGGTGTTGGTGGAATTGATGGTAGTGGTGGTATTGGTGGTGGTGGTATTGGTGGTATTGGTGATGGTGGTATTGGTGGTGGTGGTATTGGTGGTGGTGGTATTGGTATTGTTGGTGATGGTATTGGTGGTGGTGGTGGTGGTATTGGTGGTGGTGGTATTGGCATTGGTGGTGATGGTATTGGTGGTGGTAGGATTGGTGGTGGTGGTGGTATTGGTGGTTGTATTGGTATTGGTGGTGGTGGTATTGGTGGTGGTATTGGTAGTGGTGGTATTGGTGGTGGTGGTATTGGTGGTGGTGGTATTGGTGGTGGTGGTGATTGGTGGTATTGGTGGTGGTGGTATTGGTGGTGGTATTGGTGGTGGTATTGGTGGTGGTGGTATTGGTGGTGGTGATGGTATTGGTGGTGGTGATATTGGTGGTGGTGGTGGTATTGGTGGTGGTGGTATTGGTGGTATTGGTATTGGTGGTGGTGGTATTGGTGGTGATGGTATTGGTGGTGGTGGTATTGGTGGTGGTCTTGGTGGTGGTATTGGTGGTGATGTTGGTAGTGTTGGTGGTGGTATTGGTGGTGGTAGGTGGTGGTATTGGTATTGGTGGTGGTATTGGTGGTGGTGGTATTGGTGGCATTGGTGGTGGTATTGGTGGTGATTGTAGTGGTGGTATTGGTGGTGGTAGTATTGGTGGTAATGGTGTTGGTGGTATTGGTGGTGGTATTGGTGGTGGTATTGGTGGTATTGGTGGTAGTGGTATTGGTGGTAGTGGTGGTGGTGGTATTGTTTGTGTTGGTATTGGTGGTGGTGGTATTGGTGGTGGTATTGGTGGTGGTATTGGTGGTGTGGTAGTATTGGTGGTGGTATTGGTGGTATTGGTGGTGGTGGTAGTTGGTGGTGTTGGTATTGGTGGCATTGGTGGTGGTGGTGGTATTGGTGGTGTTGGTGGTGGTATTGGTGGTGGTATTGGTGATAGTGGTATTGGTGGCATTGGTATTGGTGGTGGTGGTATTGGTGGTGGTGGTGGTATTGGTGATGGTGGTATTGGTGATGGTGGTATTGGTGGTGGTGGTATTGTTTGTGGTGGTGTTGGTGGTATTGCTGGTAGTATTGGTGGTGATGGTATTGGTGGTGGTGGTATTAGTATGGGTGGTTTTGGTGGTGTTGGTGGTATTGGTATTGGTATTGGCAGTGATATTGGTGGTGGTGGTGGTATTGGTGTTGGTATTTGTGGGGGTATGGTGGTGGTAGTGGTATTGCTGGTGGTGGTATTGGTGGTAGTATTGGTGGTTGTGGAGGTATTGGTGGTGGTATTGGTGGTGGTGGTATTGCTGGTGGTTGTGGTATTGGTGGTGTTGGTGGTAGTGGTGGTATTGGTATTGGTGGTGGTGGTATTGGTGGTGGTATTGGTGGTGGTGGTGGTCATGGTGTTGGTGGTGAGATTGGTGGTATTTTTGGTGGTGGTGGTATTGGTGGTGGTGGTGGTATTGGTGGTGGTGGTGGTATTGGTGGTAGTATTGGTAGTTATGGTGGTATTTGTGGTGGTTGTGGTATTTGTGGTGGTGGTGGTTTTTGTGGTGGTGGTGGTATTGGTGGTGGTAGTATCGGTGCCATTGGTGGTATTGGTGGTGGTGGTATTGATTGTGGTTGTGGTATTGGTGGTGGTATTGGTGGTGGTCTTGCTGGTGGTATTGGTGGTGCTGGTATTGGTTGTATTTCTGATGGTATTGGTGGTGGTTTTAGTGGTGGTGCTGGTGGTATTGTGGTATTGGTGGTGGTGTTAGTGGTGGTGGTGGTGGTATTGGTGGTGGTGGTGTTATTGGTGGTGGTGGTGGTATTGGTGATTTTATTGTTGATGGTGTTGGTGTTGGTGAGTATTGGTGGTAGTGGTGGTGGTGGTATTGGTGGTGGTGGTGGTATTGGTGGTGGTGGTGGTGGTATTGGTGATTGTATTGTTGATGGTGTTGGTGGTGGTAATGTTGGTGGTATTGGTGGTGGTGGTATTGGTGGTGGTATTGGTGGTAGTATTGATGGTGGTGGTGGTATTGGTGGTGATGGTGGTATTGGTGGCAATGGTGGTGGTGGTATTGGTATTGGTGGTGGTGGTATTGGTGGTGGTGGTGGTGGTATTGCTGGTGGTGGTGGTATTGGTGGTGGTGGTGGTACTGGTGGTGATATAGGAGGTGGTTGTGGCATTCATGGCATTGGTGGTAGTGGTATTGTTGGCATTGGTGGGGGTGGTGGTATTGGTGGTGGTGGTGATATTGGTGGTGGTATTGGTGGCATTGGTGGGGGGGTGGTATTGGTGGTGGTGGTGATATTGGTGGTGGTATTGGTGGCATTGGTGGTAGTGCTATGGGTGGTGGTGGTATTGGTGGTGATATTGGTGGTGGTGTTATTGGTGGTATTGGTGGCATTGGTATTGGTGGTGGTGGTATTGGTGGTATTGGTGGTGGTGGTGGCATTGCTGGTGTTGGTGGTGGTATTGGTGGCATTGGTGGTGGTATTGGTGGTGGTATTGGTGGTGGTATTGGTGGTGGTTTTGTTGGTGATATTGGTGGTATTGGTGGTGATATTGGTGATGGAGGTGTTGGTGGTGCTGTTGGTGGTATTGGTGGTGGTATTGGGATTGGTGGTGGTGGTATTGGTGGTGGTGGTATTGGTAGTATTGGTGGTTCTGGTGGTATTGGTGGTGGTGGTATTGGTGGTATTGTTGGTGGTATTGGTGGTGGTGATGGAAGTGCAATTGGTGGTGGTGGTATTGGTGGTGATATTGGTGGTGGTGGTATTGGTGGTGATATTGGTGGTGGTGGTGGTATTGGTGGTGGTGGTATTGGTGGAATTGGTATTGGTGGTGGTGGTATTGGTGGTATTGGTGGTGGTGGTGACATTGCTGGTGTTGGTGGTGGTATTGGTGGCATTGGTGGTGGCATTGGTGGCATTGGTGGTGGTGTTGGTGCTGGTGGTATTGGTGGTGGTGGTATTGCTGGTAGTATTGGTGGTTTTGGTGGTATTGGTGGTGGTGTTGGTGGTGGTATTGGTGGTGGTATTGGTGGTGGTGGTGCTATTGGTGGTGGTGGTATTGGTGGTGATATTGGTGGTGGTGGTATTGGTGGTAGTATTTGTGGTGGCGGTGGTATTGCTGGTGGTGGTATTGGTGGTGGTGGTATTGGTGTTGGTGGTATTGGTGGGGATGGTAGTATTTGTGGTATTGGTGGTGGTATTGGTTGTGATGGTGGTGGTATTCGTGGTGGTGGTAATGGTGGTGGTGGTATTGGTGGTATTGGTGGTGGTGGTATTGGTGGTTGTATTGGTGTTGGTATTGGTGGTGGTATTGGTGGTGGTATTGGTGGTATTGGTATTGGTGGTGGTATTGGTGGTGGTGGTATAGCTGGTGGTGGTATTGGTGGTGGTGGTATTGGTGGTATTGATGGTGGTGGTGGTTGTGGTGGTGTTGGTGGTGGTATTGGTGGTGGTGATGGAGTTGGTGGTGGTGATATTGGTGGTGGTATTGGTGGTATTGGTATTGGTGGTGGTATTGGTGGTGGTGGTATAGATGGTGGTGGTATTGGTGGTGGTGGTATTGGTGGTATTGATGGTGGTGGTGGTTGTGGTGGTATTGGTGGTGGTATTGGTGGTGGTGATGGAGTTGGTGGTGGTGATATTGGTGGTGGTATTGGTGGTATTGGTATTGGTGGTGGTGATATTGGTGGTGGTCTTGCTGGTGGTATTGGTGGTGCTGGTATTGGTTGTATTTCTGATGGTATTGGTGGTGGTTTTAGTGGTGGTATTGGTGGTGGTGGTATTGTGGTATTGGTGGTGGTGTTAGTGGTGGTGGTGGTATTGGTGGTGGTGGTGGTATTGGTGGTGGTGGTGGTATTGGTGATTTTATTGTTGATGGTGTTGGTGTTGGTGAGATTGGTGAGAGTGGTGGTGATGGTATTGGTGTTGGTGGTGGTAATGTTGGTGGTATTGGTGGTGGTGGCATTGGTGGTGTTGGTGGTGGCATTTGTGGCATTGATGGGGGTGATGGTATTGGTGGTGGTATTGGTAGTGATGGTGTTGGTATTGGTGGTGGTGGTATTGGTGGTGGTATTGGGGTAGTATTGATGGTTGTGGTGGTATTGGTGGTGATGGTGGTATTGGTGGCAATGGTGGTGGTATTGGTATTGGTGGTGGTGGTATTGGTGGTGGTGGGTGGTGGTGGTATTGGTGGTGGCATTCATTGGTGGTGGTATTGCTGGTGGTGGTATTGGTGGTTGTATTGGTATTGGTGTTGGTATTGGTGGTGGTATTGGTGGTGGTATTGGTGGTGGTATTGGTGGTGGTGGTATTGGTGGTGGTGGTATTGGTGGTGGTGGTGGTGATATAGGAGGTGGTTGTGGCATTCATGGCATTGGTGGTAGTGGTATTGGTGGCATTGGTGGGGGTGGTGGTATTGGTGGTGGTGGTGATATTGGTGGTGGTGTTATTGGTGGTATTGGTGGCATTGGTATTGGTGGTGGTGGTATTGGTGGTATTGGTGGTGGTGGTGGCATTGCTGGTGTTGGTGGTGGTATTGGTGGCATTGGTGGTGGTATTGGTGGTGGTATTGGTGGTGGTATTGGTGGTGGTTTTGTTGGTGATATTGGTGGTATTGGTGGTGATATTGGTGATGGAGGTGTTGGTGGTGCTGTTGGTGGTATTGGTGGTGGTATTGGGATTGGTGGTGGTGGTATTGGTGGTGGTGGTATTGGTAGTATTGGTGGTTCTGGTGGTATTGGTGGTGGTGGTATTGGTGGTATTGTTGGTGGTATTGGTGGTGGTGATGGAGGTGCAATTGGTGGTGGTGGTATTGGTGGTGATATTGGTGGTGGTGGTATTGGTGGTGATATTGGTGGTGGTGGTGGTGGTGGTATTGGTGGTGGTGGTATTGGTGGAATTGGTATTGATGGTGGTGGTATTGGTGGTGGTTGTGGTATTGGTGGTGTTGGTGGTAGTGGTGGTATTGGTTTTGGTGGTGGTGGTATTGGTGGTGGTATTGGTGGTGGTGGTGGTCATGGTGTTGGTGGTGAGATTGGTGGTATTTTTGGTGGTGGTGGTATTGGTGGTGGTGGTGGTATTGGTGGTGGTGGTGATATTGGTGGTGGTATTGGTGGTATTGGTGGTATTGGTGGTGGTATTGGTTGTGAGGGTGCTGGTATAGGTGGTGGTGGTATTGGTGGTGGTATTGGTGGTGATATTGGTGGTGGTATTGGTGGTGGTATTGGTGGTGGTATTGGTAGTGGTGGTGGTGGTATTGGTGGTGGTGATGGTGGTATTGGTGATGGTATTGGTGGTGGTGGTATTGGTGGTATTTGTGATGGTATTCCTGGTGGTTGTATTGGTGTTGGTATTGGTGGTGGTATTGGTGGTGGTATTGGTGGTGGTATTGGTGGTGGTATTGGTGGTGGTTTTGTTGGTGATATTGGTGGTATTGGTGGTGGTGGTGGTATTGCTGGTGGTGGTGGTATTGGTGGTGGTGGAGGTACTGGTGGTAATATAGGAGGTGGTGGTGGCATTCATGGCATTGGTGGTAGTGGTATTGGTGGCATTGGTGGTATTGGTGGCATTGGTGGTTCTGGTGGTATTGGTGGTGGTGGTATTGGTGGTGGTGGTGGAATTGGTGGTGGTGGTATTGGTGGTGGTATTGGGATTGGTGGTGGTGGTATTGGTGGTAGTGGTATTGGTGGTGGTGGTGGTATTGGTGGTGATATTGGTGGTGGTGGTGGTATTGGTGGTGGTGGTATTGGTGGAATTGGTATTGGTGGTGGTGGTATTGGTGGTATTGGTGGTGGTGGTGACATTGCTGGTGTTGGTGGTGGTATTGGTGGCATTGGTGGTGGCATTGGTGGCATTGGTGGTGGTGTTGGTGCTGGTGGTATTGGTGGTGGTGGTATTGCTGGTAGTATTGGTGGTTTTGGTGGTGGTATTGGTAGTGGTGGTGGTGCTATTGGTGGTGGTGGTATTGGTGGTGATATTGGTGGTGGTGGTGGTATTGGTGGTGGTGGTATTGGTGGTGATATTGGTGGTATTGGTGGTGGTATTGGTAGTGGTGGTGGTGGTATTGGTGGTGGTGATGGTGGTATTGGTGATGGTATTGGTGGTGGTGGTATTGGTGGTATTTGTGATGGTATTCCTGGTGGTGGTATTGGTGGCGGTATTGGTGGTGGTGATGGTGTTGGTGGTGGTGAGATTGGTGGTATTGGTGGAATTGGTGGTTTTGGTGGTGGTGGTGGTATTGGTGGTGGTGGTATTGGTAGTATTGGTATTGGTGGTGGTGTCATTGGTGGTATTGGTGGTGGTGGTACTGGTGGTGGTATTGGTGGTGGTGGTGGCATTGGTGGTGTTGTTGGTATTGGTGGTGGTGGTATTGGTGGTGGTATTGGTTGTGATGGTGGTGGTATTGGTGAGGGTGGGATTGGTGGTGGTATTGGTGGTGGTGGTATTTGCAGTGGTATTGGTGGTCGTTTTGGTGGCAGTGGTATTGGTATTTGTGGTGGTGGTATTGGTGGTGGTGGTGGTATTGGTTGTATTGGTGGTATTGGTGGTGGTGGTATTGCTGGTTATGGTATTGGTGGTGATGCTGTTACTCGTGGTGGTATTGGTTGTGGTGGCATTGTTGGTGTTGGTGGTGATATTGGTGGCATTGGTGGGGGTGGTGGTATTGGTGGTGGTGGTGGTGGTATTGGTGGTGGTGGTATTGGTGGTGGTGGTATTTGCAGTGGTATTGGTGGTCGTTTTGGTGGCAGTGGTATTGGTATTTGTGGTGGTGGTATTGGTGGTGGTGGTTTTGGTATTGGTGGTGATATTGGTGGTGGTGATGGTATTGGTGTTGGTATTGGTTGTGGTATTGGTGGTGGTATTGGTGGTGGTGATGGTATTGGTGTGGTATTGTTGGTGGTATTGGGTGTGGTGGTATTGGTGGTGGTGGTATTGGTGGTGGTGGTATTGGTGGTGGTATTGGTGGTGGTGGTGTTATTGGTGGTGGTATTGGTGATGATGGTACTGGTGGTATTTGTGATGGTATTGGTTGGTGGTATTGGTGGTGGTTATGGTGGTGGTGGTGGTGTGGTATTGGTGGTATTGGTGGTATTGGTGGTGGGTGTATTGGTATTGGTGGTGGTGGTATTTCTGGTGGTGTTGGTGGGGATATTAGTGGTGGTGGTGGTATTGGTGGTATTGGTGGTGGTGGTATTGGTGGTTGTATTGGTGTTGGTGTTGGTATTGGTGGTGGTATTGGTGGTGGTGGTATTGGTGGTGGTGGTATTGGTGGTGGTATTGGTAGTGGTGGTTGTATTGGTGTTGGTGGTATTGGTGGTGATATTGGTGGTGGTATCTGTAGTGGTATTAGTGGTGGTGGTGGTATTGGTGGTGGTGGTATTGGGTGGTGGTGGTATTGGTGGTGGTGGTGGTATTGGTGGTGGATGGTGGTGATTGGTGGTGGTATTGGTGGTGGTATTGGTTGTGATGGTGGTGGTATTCGTGGTGGTGGTAATGGTGGTGGTGGTATTGGTGGTGGTGGTATTGGTGGTGGTATTGGTGGTGGTATTGGTGGTAGTGGTGTTGGTGGTATTGGTGGTTGTGGTATTGGTGGTGGTGGTGGTACTGGTGGTGATATAGGAGGTGGTTGTGGCCTTCATGGCATTGGTGGTAGTGGTATTGGTGGCATTGGTGGGGGTGGTGGTATTGGTGGTGGTGGTGATATTGGTGGTGGTGTTATTGGTGGTATTGGTGGCATTGGTATTGGTGGTGGTGGTATTGGTGGTATTGGTGGTATTGGTGGTGGTGGTGGCATTGCTGGTGTTGGTGGTGGTATTGGTGGCATTGGTGGTGGTATTGGTGGTGGTATTGGTGGTGGTATTGGTGGTGGTTTTGTTGGTGATATTGGTGGTATTGGTGGTGATATTGGTGATGGAGGTGTTGGTGGTGGTGGTAATTTTGGTGGTCATGGTGGTGGTGGCATTGGTGGTGTTGGTGGTGGTATTTCTGGCATTGGTTTGGGTGGTGGTATTGGTGGGGGTGGTGGTATTGGTGGTGGTATTGGTTGTGATGGTGGTGGGATTGGTGGTAGTGGTGTTATTGGTAGTGGTGGTATTGGTGGTATTGGTGGTGGCATTCATTGGTGTTGGTATTGGTGATGGTGGTATTGGTGGTGGTGGTATTGGTGGTGGTATTGTGGTAGTATTGATGGTGGTATTGGTGGTAATGGTGGTGGTGGTATTGGTGGTAGTGGTGGTATTGGTGGTATTGGTATTGGTGGTGGTGGTATTGGTGGTGGTGGTGATTGCTGGTGGTGGTGGTATTGGTGGTGGTGGAGGTACTGGTGGTAATATAGGAGGTGGTGGTGGCATTCATGGCATTGGTGGTAGTGGTATTGGTGGCATTGGTGGGGGTGGTGGTATTGGTGGTGGTGGTGATATTGGTGGTGGTGATATTGGTGGTGGTGGTGGTGTTATTGGTGGTGGTGGTGTTGCTGGTAGTATTGGTGGTTCTGGTGGTATTGGTGGTATTGTTGGTGGTGGTGGTATTGGTGGTAGTGGTATTGGTGGTGGTGGTGGTATTGGTGGTGATATTGGTGGTATTGGTGGTGGTATTGGTAGTGGTGGTGATGTTATTGGTGGTGGTGGTGGTATTGGTGATGGTATTTGTGATGGTATTGGTGGTGGTGGTATTGGTGGCGGTATTGGTGGTGGTGATGGTGTTCGTGGTGGTGAGATTGGTGGTATTGGTGGTGGTGGTATTGGTGGTGGTGGCATTGGTGGTACTGGTGGTGGTATTGGTGGTGGTGGTGGTATTTGTGGTGGTGGTGGTATTGGTGGTTGTGGTTTTGGTGATAGTATTGGTGGTGGTGGTATTGGTGATGGTGGTATTGGTAGTATTGGTATTGGTGGTGGTGTCATTGGTGGTATTGGTGGTGGTACTGGTGTGGTATTGGTGGTGGTGGCATTGGTGGTATTGGTGTTGGTGGTATTGGTGGTGGTGGTGGTATCGGTGGCATTGGTGGCAGTGGTGGTATTGGTGGTGGTGGTATTGGTGGTGGCATTCATTGGTGGTGGTATTGGTGGTGGAGGTATTGGTGGTAGTATTTGTGGTTTTGGTGGTATTGGTGGTGGTGGTATTGGAGGTGGTGGTGGTATTGGTTGTATTGGTGGTATTGTTGGTGGTGGTATTGGTGGTGTTGGTGGTGGTGGTATTGTGGTATTGGTGTTGGTGGTATTGGTGGTGGTGTTAGTGGTGGTGGTATTGGTGGTGGTGGTGGTATTGGTGGTGGTGGTGGTGGTGGCATGTGCTGGTGGTGGTGTTATTGGTGGTGGTGGTATTGGTGGTGGTATGGTGGTAGGTGGTGGTGGTATTGGTGGTATTGGTGGTGAGTGGTATTGGTGGCATTGGTGGTGGGTGGTGGTGGTATTGGTGGTGGTGGTGGTGGTATTGGTGGTGGTGGTGATGTGCTGGTAGTGATGGTGGTGGTGTCGTGGTGGTATTGGTGGTGGTGGTGGTATTGGTGGTGGTATTGGTTGGTGGTGCTGGTATTGGTGGTGGTGGTGGAATTGGTGGTGGTGGTATTGGTGGTGGTATTGGGATTGGTGGTGGTGGTATTGGTGGTGGTGGTATTGGTGGTGGTGGTGGTGGTATTGGTGATGGTATTGGTGGTGGTGGTATTGGTGGTGGTGGTATTGGTGGTGGTGATGGTGGTGGTGGATTGGTGGTATTGGTGGTGGTGGTATTGGTGGTGGTGGCATTGGTGGTATTGGTGGCGGTGGTGGTATTTGTGGTGGTATTGGTGGTTGTGGTTATGGTGATAGTATTGGTGGTGGTGGTATTGGTAGTATTGGTATTGGTGGTGGTGTCATTGGTTGTATTGGTGGTGGTGGTGGTACTGGTGGTGGCATTGGTGGTATTGGTGTTGGTGGTATTGGTGGTGCTGGTATTGGTGGTGGTGGAGGTATTCATGGTGGTGGTGGTATTGGTGGTGGTGGTATTGGTGGTAGTATTGGTGGTATTGGTGGTATTGGTGGTGGTGGTATTGGTGGTGGTGGTGGTATTGGAGGTGGGGTATTGGTGGTGGTGGTATTGGTGGTGGTATTAGGTGTGGTATTGGTGGTGGTGTTATTGGTGGTGGTGGTATTGGTGGTGGTGGTGGTATTGGTGGTAGTGGTGGTGGTATTGGTTGTGATGGTGGTGGTATTGGTGGTGGTGGTATTGGTGGTGGTGGTATGGGTGGTGGTATTGGTGGTGGTGGTATTGGTGGTGTGATGGTGGTGGTGGTGGTATTGGTGGTGGTGGTATTGGTGGTATTGGTGGTGGTGGTATTGGTGGTTGTGGTATTGGTGGTGGTGGTGGTATTGGTGTTGGTATTAGTGGTGGTGGTGTTGGTGGTATTGGTGGTGGTATTGGTGATATTTGTGGTGATATTGGTGGTATTGGTGGTGGTGGTGGTATTGGTGGTAGGTGGTGATATTGGTGGTGGTGGTATTGGTGGTATTGGTGGTGGTGGTATTGGTGGTGGTGGTATTGGTGGGTGGTATTGGTGGTGGTGGTGGTGGTATTGGTGGTGGTGGTATTGGTGGTATTGGTGGTGATGGTATTGGTGGTGGTGGTATTGGTGGTGATTGGTGGTGGTATTGGTGGTGGTGGTATTGGTGGTGGTGGTGGTATTGGTGGTGTGGTATTGGTGGTGGTGTGGTATTGGTGGTGGTGGTGTTGGTGGTGGTATTGGTGGTGGTATTGGTGGTATTGGTGGTGGTGGTATTTGGTGGTGGTAGTATTGGTGGTGGTGGTATTGGTGGTGGTATTGGTGGTGGTGGTGGTATTGGTGGTGGTATTAGTGATGGTATTGGTGGTGGTATTGGTGGTGGTGGTATTGGTGGTGGTGGTGGCATTGGTGGTGGTGGTATTGGTGGTTGTGTTGGTGGTGGTGGTATTGGTGGTGGTGGTGGTATTGGTGGTGTTGGTAGTGGTGGTGGTGGTGGTATTGGTGGTGGTGGTATTGGTGGTGGTGGTATTGGTGGTGGTGGTGGTATTGGTGGTGGTATTGGTGGTGGTGGTATTGGTGGTGGTGGTATTGGTGGTGGTGGTATTGGTGGTGGTGGTGGTATTGGTGGTGGTGGTATTGGTGGTGGTGGTATTGGTGGTGGTATTGGTGTTGGTGGTGTATGTGGTGGTGGTGGTATTGGTGGTGGTGGTGGTGGTATTGATGGTGGTGGTGGTATTGCTGGTGGTGGTGGTATTGGTGGTGGTGGTATTGGTGGTGGTGGTGGTATTGGTGGTATTGGTGGTGGTGTTATTGGTGGTGGTGGTATTGGTGGTGGTATTGGTGGTGGTGGTGGTATTGGTGGTGGTGGTGGTATTGGTGGTGGTGGTGGTTTTTGTGTGGTAGTGGTGGTGGTGGTGGTCATACTGTGGTGGTGGTGGTGGTGGTGGTGGTATTGGTGGTGGTATTGGTGGTGGTATTGGTGGTAGTGGTATTGGTGGTGGTGATTGGTGGTAGTTGTGTGGTGGTATTGGTGGTGGTGGTGGTATTGGTGGTGGTGGTGGTATTGGTGGTGGTGGTATTGGTGGTATTGGTGTTGGTGGTATTGGTGGTGGTGGTAATGTTGGTGGTCATTGGTGGTGGTATTGGTGGTGTTGGTGGTGGTATTGGTGGTATTGGTTTGGTGGTGGTATTGGTGGTGGTGGTATTGGTGGTGGTGGTGGTGGTGGTATTGGTGGTGGTGGTATTGGTGGTGGTGGTATTGGTGGTATTGGTGGTGGCATTCATTGGTGGTGGTATTGGTGGTGGTGGTATTGGTGGTGGTGGTATTGGTGGTTTGGTGGTATTGGTGGTGGTGGTATTGGTGGTGGTAGTGGTATTGGTGGTATTGGTGGTATTGGTGGTGGTGGTATTGGTGGTGGTGGTATTGGTGGTGGTGGTATTGGTGGTGGTGGTATTGGTGGTGGTGGTGGTATTGTGGTGGTGGGAGTGGTGGTGGTTGTGGTATTGGTGGTGGTGGTGGTAGTGGTATTTGTGGTGGTATTGGTGGTGGTGGTATTGGTGGTGGTGGTGGTGGTGGTATTGGTGGCATTGGTGGTATTGGTGGTGGTGGTATTGGTGGTGGTGGTGGTATTGGTGGTATTGGTGGTGATATTGGTGGTGGTGGTATTGGTGGTGGTGGTGGTATTGGTGGTGGTGGTGGTATTGGTGGTGGTATTGGTGGTGGTATTGGTGGTGGTATTGGTGGTGGTGATGGTATTGGTGGTGGTGGTATTGGTGGTGGTATTGGTGGTGGTATTGGTGGTGGTATTGGTGGTGGTGGTATTGGTGGTGGTGGTATTGGTGGTGGTGGTGGTGGTGGTGGTGGTGGTATTGGTGGTGATTGGTATTGGTGGTGGTGGTGGTATTGGTGGTGGTATTGGTGGTGGTGTTGGTGGTGGTGGTATTGGTGGTGGTGGTGGTGGTATTGGTGGTAGTGGTGGTGGTGGCATTGGTTGGTGGTGGTATTGGTGGTGGTATTGGTGGTGGTGGTATTGGTGGTATTGGTGGTGGTGGTATTGGTGGTGGTGGTGGTATTGGTGGTGGTGGTATTGGTGGTGGTGGTTTTGGTGGTGGTGGTTTTGGTGGTGGTGGTTTTGGTGGTGTTGGTATTGGTGGTAGTGGTATTGGTGGTGGTGGTGGTGGTGGTGGTGGTATTGGTGGTGGTGGTGGTATTGGTGGTGGTGGTGGTGGTGGTATTGGTGGTGGTGGTATTGGTGGTAGTGGTATTGGTGGTGGTGGTATTGGTGGTGGTATTGGTGGTGGTGGTGGTGGTATTGGTGGTATTGGTGGTGGTGGTATTGGTGGCATTGGTGGTGGTGGTTTGGTGGTGGTATTGGTGGTGGTGGTATTGGTGGTGGTGGTGTGATTGGTGGTGGTGGTATTGGTGGTGGTGTGTGGTATTGGTGGTGGTGGTAGTGGTGGTGGTGGTATTGGTGGTGGTGGTATTGGTGGTATTGGTGGTAGTGGTATTGTGGTGGTGGTATTGGTGGTGGTATTGGTGGTGGTGAGGTATTGGTGGTGGTATTGGTGGTGGTGGTATTGGTGGTGGATTGGTGGTATTGGTGGTGGTGGTGGTGGTGGTGGTATTGGTGTTGGTATTGGTGGTGGTATTGGTGGTGGTATTGGTGGTGGTGGATGGTATGTGGTGTTGGTGGTGAGATTGGTGGTATTGGTGGTGGTGGTGGTGGTATTGGTGGTGGTGGTATTGGTGGTGGTGGTGGTATTGGTGGTAGTGGTAGTGGTGATGGTGGTATTGGTGGTGGTGGTGGTATTGGTGGTGGTGGTGGTATTGGTGGTGGTGGTGGTATTGGTGGTGGTGGTATTGGTGGTATTGGTGGTGGTGGTATTGGTGGTGGTGGTATTGGTGGTGGTGGTATTGGTGGTGGTATTGGTGGTGGTATTGCTGGTGGTATTGGTGGTGGTGGTATTGGTGGTATTTCGTGATGGTATTGGTGGTGGTATTAGTGGTGGTGGTGGTGGTATTGGTGGTATTGGTGGTGGTGTTAGTGGTGGTGGTGGTGGTATTGGTGGTGGTGGTGTTATTGGTGGTGGTGGTGGTATTGGTGGTATTGGTGGTGGTGGTGGTGTTGGTGGTATTGGTGGTAGTGGTGGTGGTGGTATTGGTGGTGGTGGTGGTATTGGTGGCATTGGTGGTGGTATTGGTGGTGGTATTGGTGGTGGGTTTGTTGGTGATATTGGTGGTATTGGTGGTGATATTGGTGATGGAGGTGTTTGTGGTGCTGTTGGTGGGATTGGTGGTGGTATTGGGATTGGTGGTGGTGGTATTGGTGGTGGTGGTATTGGTGGTATTGGTGGTGGTGCTGGTATTGGTGGTGGTGGTGGAATTGGTGGTGGTATTGGTGATTGGTGGTGGTGGTATTGGTGGTGGTGGTGGTGGTATTGGTGATGGTATTGGTGGTGGTGGTATTGGTGGTATTTGTGATGGTATTGATGGTGGTGGTATTGGTGGTGGTATTGGTGGTGGTGATGGTGTTGGTGAGATTGGTGGTATTGGTGGTGGTGGTATTGGTGGTGGTGGCATTGGTGGTGTTGGTGGTGGTGATGGTGTTGGTGGTGGTGGTGGTATTGTGGTGGTGGTGGTATTGGTGGTTGTGGTTATGGTGGTAGTATTGGTGGTGGTGGTGGTGGTGGTGGTATTGGTGGCATTGGTATTGGTGGTGGTGTCATTGGTGGTATTGGTGGTGGTGGTTGGTACTGGTGGTGGTATTGGTGGTGGTGGCATTGGTGGTATTGGTGTTGGTGGTATTGGTGGTGGTGGTATCGGTGGCATTGGTGGCAGTGGTGGTATTGGTGGTGGTGGTGGTGGTACTGGTGGTGGTATTGGTGGTGGTGGTATTGGTTGTGATGGTGGTGGTATTGGTGATGGTGGTATTGGTGGTGGTGGTATTGGTGGTGGTGGTGGCATTCATTGGTGGTGGTATTGGTGGTGGAGGTATTGGTGGTAGTATTTGTGGTTTTGGTGGTATTGGTGGTGTTGGTATTGGAGGTGGTGGTGGTATTGGTGGTATTGGTGGCATTGGTGGTGGTGGTATTGGTGGTTATGGTATTGGTGGTGGTGGTGGTATTGGTGAGTGGTGGTATTGGTGGTGGTGGTGGTGGCATTGGTGGTGGTGGTGGTATTGGTGGTGGTGGTATTTGCAGTGGTATTGGTGGTGGTTTTGGTGGCAGTGGTATTGGTATTTGTGGTGGTGGTATTGGTGGTGGTGGTGGTGTTGGTTTTGGTATTGGTGGTGATATTGGTGGTGGTGGTATTGGTGGTCGTGTTGGTATTGGTGGTGGTGTTATTGGTGGTGGTGGTTGGTGGTGGTATTGGTGGTGGTATTGGTGGTGGTATTGTTGGTGGTGATGGTATTGGTGTGGTATTGGTGGTGGTATTGGGTGGTGGTGGTGGAATTGGTGGTGGTGGTATTGGTGGTGGTGGTATTGGTGGTGGTGATGGAATTGGTGGTGGTGATATTGGTGGTGGCAGTGGTATTGGTGGTATTGGTAGTGGTGGTATTGGTATTGGTGGTATTGGTGGTGGTGGTGGAATTGGTGGTAGTGGTATTGGTGGCATTGGTATTGGTGGTGGTGGTATTGCGGGTGGTGGTGGTGGCATTGGTGATGGTGGTATTGGTGGTGGTTGTGGTGGTGGTGGTGGTATTGCTGGTAGTATTGGAGGTGATGTTATTGGTGGTGGTGGTAATAATATTGGTGGTGTTGGTGGTATTGGTATTGGCAGTGGTATTGGTGGTGGTGGTGGTGGTATTGGTGGTGCTATTGGTGGTGGTGGTATTGTTGGTGGTGGTATTGCTGGTGGTATTTGTTGGTGTATTGGTGGTGGTGGTTGTATTGATGGTGGTGGTATTTGTGGTGGTATTGGTGGAGGTATTGGCAGTAGTGTTGGTGGTGGTGGTGGTGGTGGTGGTGGTGGTATTGGTGGTGGTATTGGTGGCATTGGTGGTGGTGGTTGTGGTGGTGGTATTGCTGGTGGTGGTATTGGTGGTAGTGATATTTTTGGTGGTGTGTGGTATTAGTGGTGGTATTTGTTTTGGTATTGGTGGTTGTGGTGATAGTGGTATTGCTGGTGGTGGTA
The DNA here is from genome assembly GCA_963921515.1 of Calotriton arnoldi. Classification (NCBI taxonomy): domain Eukaryota; kingdom Metazoa; phylum Chordata; class Amphibia; order Caudata; family Salamandridae; genus Calotriton; species Calotriton arnoldi. The sequence continues at coordinate 78,414 of CAWUFW010017261.1, forward strand.
TTGGTGGTATTGGTGATAGTGGTATTGCTGGTGGTGGTATTGGTGGTAGTATTGGTGGTTGTGGAGGTATTGGTGGTGATGGTGGTATTGGTGGTTGTGGTATTGGTTGTATTGGTATTGATGGTGGTATTGGTGGTGGTGGTATTGCTGGTGGTTGTGGTATTGCTGGTGGTGGTGGTACTGGTGGTGGTATTGGATGTGGTGGTGCATTTGTGGTATTGGTGGTATTGGTATTAGTATTGGTGGTGGTAGTATTGGTGGTATTGGTATTGGTGGTGATGGTATTGCTGGTGGTAGTGTTATTGGTGGTGGTGGTGGTGGTGGTATTGGTGGTGGTGGTATTGGTGGTGGTATTGGTGGTGGTGGTGGTCGTGGTGTTGGTGGTGAGTATTGGTGGTATTTTGGTGGTGGTGGTATTGGTGGTGGTGGTGTTGGTACTGGTTGTGGTATTGGTGGTGGTGGTATTGGTGGCATTGGAGGTGGTGGTGGTATTGGTGGTGATATTGGTTGTGATGGTGGTGGTATTTGTGGTGGTGGTAATGGTGGTGGTATTGGTGGTGGTGATATTGGTGGTATTGGTGGTAGTATTGGTGGTTATGGTGGTATTTGTGGTTGTAGTGGTATTGGTATTGGTGGTGGTGGTATTGGTGGTGGTGTTGGTGGTGGTGGGATTGGTGGTATTTTTGGTGGTGGTGGTATTGGTGGTGGTGGTATTGGTTGTGATGGTGGTGGTGCTATTGGTGGTGGTGGTGGTGGTATTGGTGGTGGTGGTGGTGGTGCTATTGGTGGTGGTGGTGGTATTGGTGGTAGTATTGGTGGTTATGGTGTTATTGGTGGTGGTGGTGGTGGTATTTGTGTTGGTGGTGGTGGTGGTTGTGGTATTGGTGGTGGTACTAGTGGTGGTATTAGTGGTGGTGGTGGCATTGGTGGTATAAGTGATGGTGGTATTGGTGGTGGTAGTATCGGTGCCATTGGTGGTATGTGGTGTTGGTGGTATTGATTGTGGGCATGGTATTGGTGGTGGTATTGGTGGTGGTATTGGTTGTGATGGTATTGGTGGTATTGGCGGTGATGTTATTGGTGGTGGTGGTATTGGTGGTGGTGGTATTGGTAGTGGTATTGGTGGTGATGGTGGTATTAGTGATGGTGGTATTGGTGGTTGTGATTTAATTGGTGTTGGTGGTGGTGACATTGGTGGTAGTATTTGTGCTTTTGGTGGTATTGGTAGTGGTATTGGAGGTGGTGGTGGTATTGGTGGTTTGGTGGTATTGGTGGTGCTGGTATTGGTGGTGGTATTGGTGGTGTTGGTTGTATTGGTGGTGGTATTGGTTGTGATGGTGGTGGTATTGGTGATGGTGGTATTGGTGGTGGTGGTGGTATTGGTGGTGGTGGTGGTGGTGGTGGTGGTATTGGTGGTGGTGGTATTGGTGGTGGTGGTGGTGGCTTCATTGGTGGTGGTATTGGTGGTGGAGGTATTGGTGGTGGTGGTTGTATTGGTGGTGGTATTGGTTGTGATGGTGGTGGTATTGGTGATGGTGGTATTGGTGGTGGTAGTGGTATTGGTGGTGGTGGGTGGTGGTGGTGGTATTGGTGGTGGTGGTATTGGTGGTGGTGGTGGTGGCATTCATTGGTGGTGGTATTGGTGGTGGAGGTATTGGTGGTAGTATTTGTGGTTTTGGTGGTATTGGAGGTGGTGGTGGTATTGGTTGTATTTCTGGTATTGGTATTGGTGGTGGTGGTATTGGTGGTTATGGTATTGGTGGTGGTAGTGTTACTGGTGGTGGTATTGGTGGTGGTGGTGGTGGTGGTGGTGGCATTGTTGGTGTTGGTGGTGATATTGGTGGCATTGGTGGGGGTGGTGGTATTGGTGGTGGTGGTGGTATTTGCAGTGGTATTGGTGGTGGTGGTATTGGTGGTCATTTTGGTGGCAGTGGTATTGGTATTTGTGATGGTGGTATTGGTGGTGGTGGTATTGGTGGAAATAGTGATGGTATTAGTGGTGGTGGTGGAATTGGTGGTGGTGGTATTGGTATTAGTATTGGTGGTATTGGTATTAGTGGTGATGGTATTTCTGGTGGTAGTGTTATTGGTGGTGGTGTTGTTGGTGGTGGTAGTGGTATTGGTGATGGTATTGGTGGTGGTGGTATTGGTCGTGGTGGTATTGGTGGTGGTGGTATTGGTGGTGCTATTGGTGGTGGTGGTGGTATTGGTGGTGGTATCAGTGCTGGTGGTATTAGGGGTCATGGTTGTATTGGTGGTGGTGGTATTGGTGGTAGTAGTGTTGGTGGTATTGGTGGTGAGGTAATGGTGGTGGTATTGGTGGCATTGGTGGTGGTGGTTGTGGTGGTGGTATTGCCGGTGGTGGTATTGCTGGTGGTGGTATTGGTGGTGGTGTGTGGTATTGGTGGTGGTGTTTGTAGTGGTGGTTGTGATATTGGTGGTGGTGGTATTGTTGCTGGTGGTATTGGTAGTTGTGGTATTGGCAGTGGCATTGGTGGTGGTGGTGGTATTGGTGGTGGTGGTATTGGTGGTAGAGGAATTGGTGGTAGTATTGGTGGTTTTGGTGGTATTGGTGGTGGTGGTATTGGTGATGGTGGTGGTATTGGTGGCTGGTGGTATTAGGTGGTGGTATTGGTGATGTTATTGGTGGTATTGGTGGTGGTGGTATTGGTGGCGTTGGTATTGGTGGTGGTGGTATTGTGGGTGGTGGTAGTATTGGTGGTGGTGGTGGTATTGGAGGTATTGGTGGTGGTGGTATTGGTGATGGTGGTATTGGTGGTGGTGTTTGTATTGGTGGTGGTGGTGGTATTGGTGGCAATGGTGGTGGTGATTGCGGTGGTGGTGATTGCAGTGGTGGTATTGCTGGTGGTGTGTGGTTTTGGTGGGGGTGGTATTGTGGTGGTGGTATTGTTGGTGGTGGTATTGGCGGTGGTATTGGTGATGGTATTGGTGGTGGTGGTATTGGTGGTTGTGGTGGTGGAATTATTGGTGGTGGTATTGGCGGTATTGGCAGTGGTATTGGTGGTGGTATTGTTGGTGGTGGTATTGTTGGTGGTGGTATTGCTGGTGGTGGTATTGGTGGTGGTGGTATTGGTGGTGGTGGTATTGGTGGTTGTGGTGGTATTGGTGGTGGTGGCATTGGTGGTGGTGGTATTGGTGGTGGTGGTGGAATTGGTGGTGGTGGTATTGGTGGTATTGGTATTAGTGGTGATGGTATTGCTGGTGGTAGTGTTATTGGTGGTGGTCTCGGTGGTATTGGTTGTGATGGTGGTGGGATTGGTGGTGGTGGTATTGGTATTGGTGGTGTTATTGGTGGTGGTGTTTCTGATGGTAGTGGTGGTGTGGTGGTGGTGGTGGTGGTATTGGTGGTGGCATTCATTGTTGTTGGTATTCGATGTATTGGTGGTGGTAGTATTGGTGGTTGTGGTGGCATTGGTGGTGGTATTGCTGGTGGTGGTATTGGTGGTGGTGGTGGTACTGGTTGTGGTATTGGTAGTGGTGGTATTGGTGGAATTGGTGGTGGTGGTGGTGGGGGTATTGGTGGTGGTATTGGTGGTGATATTGGTGGTATTGATGGTGGTGGTATTGATGGTGGTGGTATTGGTAATGGAGGCGGTATTGGTGGTGGTGGTATTGGTGGTGGTGGTGGTATTGGTGGTGGTGTTGCTTGTGGTGGTGGGTTGTGGTAGGATTGGTGGTGGTGGTATTGCTGGTAGTATTGGTGGTTTTGTTGGTATTGGTGGTGGTGGTATTGGTGGTATTGGTGGTATTGGTGGTTGTGGTATTGATGTGGAGGTGGTGGTATTGGTGGTTGTGGTGGTATTGGTGGTGGTGGTGATACTAGTGATGGCATTGGTGGTGGCATTTGTGGTATTGGTGGTGGTACTGGTGGTGGTGGTATTGGTGGTGGTGGTGGTATTGGTGGCGGTGGTATTGGTGGTGGTGGTATTGGTGGTAGTATTGGTGGTTGTGGTGGTATTGGTGGTATTGGTGGTATTGATATTGCAGGTGGTGGTATTGGTGGTATTGTTGGTGGTGGTGGTGGTGGTATTGGTGGTGGTATTGGTGGTGGTGGTATTGGTGGTGGTGGTATTGCTGGTAGTATTGGTGGTTGTGGTGGTATTGGTGGTATTGGTATTGGAGGTGGTGGTATTGGTGGTGGTGGTATTGGTGGTGGTGGTATTGGTGGTGGTGTTACTGGTTGTGGTGGGTAGTGGTGGTATTGGTGGTGATGGTATTGCTGGTAGTATTGGTGGTTTTGGTGGTGGTGGTATTGGTGGTATTGGTGGTGATAATGGTGGTGGTGGTATTGGTGGTGGCGGTATTGGTAGTGGTGATATTGGTGGTAGTATTGGTGGTTTTGGTGGTATTGGTGGTGGTGTTGGTGGTGGTATTGGTGGTGGTATTGGTGGTGGTATTGGTGGTGGTATTGGTGGTGGTATTGGTGATGGTGGTGGTATTGGTGGTGATATTGGTGGTGGTGGTGTTATTGGTGGTATTGGTGGTGGTGGTATTGGTGGTGGTCGTATTGGTGGTATTGTTATTGGTGGTGGTGGTATTGTGGGTGGTGGTGGCGGCATTGGTGTTGGTGGTTTTGGAGGTATTGGTATTGGTGGTGGTGGTGGTTGTATTGCTGGTGATGGTGGTATTGGTGGTGGTGCTATTGGTAGTGGTGGTATTGGAGGTGGTGGTGGTATTGGTGGTGCTATTGGTAGTGGTGGTATTGGTGGTGGTATTGGTGGTAGTAGTGTTGGTGGTATTGGTGGTGGTGGTAATGGTGGTGGTGTGTGGTATTGGTGACATTGGTGGTGGTGGTGGTATTGGTGGTGGTGGTATTGGTGGTGGTATTGGTTGGTGGTGGTGGGTAGTGGTGGTATTGGTGGTGGTGGTGGTAGGTATTGGTGGTGGTGGTGGTATTGGTGGTGGTGGAATTGGTGGTATTGGTGGTGGTGGCATTGGTGGTGGTAGCATTGATGGTTTTACTGGTGGTATTGGTGGTGGTGGTATTGGTGGTGGTGGTGGTGGTATTGGTATTGGCAGTGGTATTGGTATTGGCAGTGGTGGTATTGGTGGTGGTGGTATTGGTGGTGGTGGTATTGATGGTGATGGTATTGGCAGTGGTATTGGTGGTGGTGGTGATGTTGGTATTGGTGGTGGTGGTATTGTTGGTGATGATGGAATTGGTGCTGGTGGTATTGGTGGTGATGGTGGTATTGGTGGTATTGGTGGTGGTATTGGTATTGGTGGTGGTATTGGTGGTGGTGGTATTGGTGGTGGTCTTGCTGGTGGTATTGGTGGTGGTATTAGTAGTGGTGCTGGTGGTATTGGTGGTTGTGGTTGTATTGGTGGTGGTATTGGTGGTGGTATTGGTGGTAGTAGTGTTGGTGGCATTGGTGGTGGTGGTAATGGTGGAGGTATTGGTGGCATTGGTGGTGGTGATTGCGGTGGTGGTATTGCTGGTGGTGTGTGGTTTTGGTGGTGGTATCTGTAGTGGTATTAGTGGTGGTGGTGGTATTGGTGGTGGTGGTTTTGGCTGTGGTATTGGTGATGGTATTGGTGGTGGTGGTATTGGTGGTGGTGGTGGAATTATTGGTGATGGTATTGGTGGTGGTGGTATTGGCAGTGGTATTGGTGGTGGTGATGGTATTGGTGGTGGTGGTATTGTTGGTGGTGGTATTGTTGGTGGTGGTATTGGTGGTGATGGTATTGTTGGTGGTGGTATTGGTGGTGGTGGTATTGGCAGTGGTTATTGGTGGTGGTGGTGGTATTGGTGGTGGTGGCATTGGTGGTGGTATTGGTGGAATTGGTGATGGTATTGGTGGTGGTGGTGGAATTGGTGGTGGTAGTATTGGTGGTATCGGTATTGGTGGTGATGGTATTGCTGGTGGTAGTGTTATTGGTGGTGGTATTGGTGGTATTGGTTGTGATGGTGGTAGGTATTGGTGGTGGTGGTATTGGTATTGGTGGTGGTATTGGTGGTGGTGGTACTGGTGGTAGTGGTCGTGGTGGTGGTATTGGTGGTGGTGGTATTGGTGTGTGGCATTCATTGGTGGTGGTATTGGTGGTGGTGGTATTGCTGGTGGTATTGGTGGTTTTGGTGGTATTGGTGGTGTTGGTGGTGGTGGTATTGGTGGTGTGTATTGGTGGTGGTGGTATTGGTGGTGCTATTGGTGGTGGTGGTATTGGTGGTGTTGTATTGGTGGTGGTATTGGTGGTTGGTATTGGTGCTGGTGGTATTGGTGGTGGTGGTTGGTATTGGTGGTGGTGGTGGTATTGGTGGTGGTATTGGTGGTAGTGGTGTTGGTGGCATTGGTGGTGGTGGTAATGGTGGTGGTATTGGTGGCATTGGTGGTGGTGATTGGTGGTGGTGGTATTGGTGGTGGTGTGTGGTATTGGTGGTGGTATCTGTGGTGGTATTGGTGGTGGTGGTGGTATTGTTGGTGGTGGTATTGGTGGTGGTGGTATTGGTGATGGTATTGGTGGTGATGGTATTGGTGGTGGTGGTATTGGTGGTGGTGGTGGAATTATTGGTGGTGGTATTGGTGGTGGTGATATTGGCAGTGGTATTGGTGGTGGTGATGGTATTGGTGGTGGTGGTATTGGTGGTGGTGGTGGTATTGGTGGTGGTGGTATTGTTGGTGGTGGTATTGGTGGTGATGGTATTGTTGGTGGTGGTATTGGTGATGGTGGTATTGGTGGTGGTATTGGTGGTTATGGTATTGGTGGCGATGCTGTTACTGGTGCTGGTATTGGTGGTGGTGGTATTGGTGGTGTTGGTGGTGGTATTGGTGGCATTGGTGGTGGTGGTGGTATTGGTGGTGGTGGTGGTATTGGTGGTGGTGGTATTTGCAGTGGTATTGGTGGTCGTGTATTGGTGGTGGTGGTATTGGTATTTGTGGTGGGTGGTATTGGTGGTGGTGGTGGTTTTGGTTTTGGTATTGGTGGTGATATTGGTGGTGGTGGTATTGGTGGTCGTGTTGGTGGTGCTGGTATTGGTGGTGGTGGTGGAATTGGTGGTGGTGGTATTGGTGGTGGTATTGGGATTGGTGGTGCTGGTATTGGTGGTGGTGGTGGTATTGGTGGTGGTATTGGTGGTGGTATTGGTGGTGGTGGTATTGGTGGTGGTATTGGTGGTAGTGGTGTTGGTGGTATTGGTGGTTGTGGTATTGGTGGTGGTGGTGGTATTGGTGGTGATATTGGTGGTCGTGTTGGTATTGGTGGTGGTATTATTGGCAGTGGTTTTGGTGGTGGTGGTATTGGTGGTGGTATTGGTGGTATTGGTTGTGATGGTGGTAGGATTGGTGGTGGTGGTATTGGTGGTGTTATTGGTGGTGGTGTTACTGGTGGTAGTGGCGGGTGGTGGTATTGGTGGTGGTGGTATTGGTTGTGGCATTCATTGTTGGTGGTATTGGTGGTGGTGGTATTGCTGGTAGTATTGGTGCTTTTGGTGGTATTGGTGGTGTTGTTGTTGGTGGTGGTATTGGTGGTTGTATTGGTGGTGGTGGTATTGGTGGTGCTATTGGTGGTGGTGGTATTGGTGGTGTTGTATTGGTCGTGGTATTGGTGGTTGTATTGGTGCTGGTGGTATTGGTGGTTGTGGTTGTATTGGTGGTGGTGGTGGTATTGGTGGTGGTATTGGTGGTAGTGTTGGTGGCATTGGTGGTGGTGGTAATGGTAGAGGTATTGGTGGCATTGGTGGTGGTGATTGCGGTGGTGGTATTGCTGGTGGTGTGTGGTTTTGGTGGTGGTATCTGTAGTGGTATTAGTGGTGGTGGTGGTATTGTTGGTGGTGGTATTGGCGGTGGTATTGGTGATGGTATTGGTGGTGATGGTATTGGTGATGGTGGTATTGGTGGTGGTGGTGGAATTATTGGTGGTGGTATTGGTGGTGGTGATATTGGCAGTGGTATTGGTGGTGGTGATGGTATTGGTGGTGGTGGTATTGGTGGTGGTGGTGGTATTGGTGGTGGTGGTATTGTTGGTGGTGGTATTGGTGGTGATGGTATTGGTGGCGATGCTGTTACTGGTGCTGGTATTGGTGGTGGTGGTGGCATTGTTGGTGTTGGTGGTGATATTAGTGGCATTGGTGGTGGTGGTGGTATTGGTGGTGGTGGTGGTATTGGTGGTGGTGGTATTTGCAGTGGTATTGGGATTGGTGGTGGTGGTATTGGTGGTGGTGGTATTGGTGGTGGTGGTGGTGGTATTGGTGATGGTATTGGTGGTGGTGGTATTGGTGGTTGTGGTTGTATTGGTGTTGGTGTTGGTATTGGTGGTGGTATTGGTGGTGGTATTGGTGGTGGTGGTATTGGTGGTGGTATTGGTGGTAGTGGTGTTGGTGGTATTGGTGGTTGTGGTATTGGTGGTGGTGGTGGTATTGGTGGTGATATTGGTGGTCGTGTTGGTATTGGTGGTGGTATTATTGGCAGTGGTTTTGGTGGTGGTGGTATTGGTGTTGGTATTGGTGGTGGTGATGGTATTGGTGTGGTATTGGTGGTGGTATTGGAAGTGGTGGTATTGGTATTGGTGGTGGTGATATTGGTGGTATTGGTGGTGGTGGTGGTATTGGTGGTGGTGGTATTGTTATTGGTGGTAGTGGTATTGGTATTAGTGGTAGTGGTATTGGTGGCATTGGTGGGGGTGGTGGTATTGGTGGTGGTGGTGATATTGGTGGTGGTGTTATTGGTGGTGGTGGTGGTATTGGTGGTGGTATTGGTGGTATTGGTAGTGGTGGTGGTGGTATTGGTGGTGGTGTTGGTATTGGCGGTGGTGGTGGTATTGGTGGTGGTGCTATTGGTGGTGGTATTGGTATTGGTGGTGATGTTATTGGTGGTGGTGATATTGGTGGTGGTATTGGTGGTATTGGTGGTATTGGTGGTGGTGGTGGTATTGGTGGTGGTGGTATTGGTGGTGGTATTGGTATTGGTGGTGTTATTGTTGGTTGTGGTATTGGTGGTATTGGTGGTGGTGTTATTGGTGGTGGTGGTGGTGGTATTGGTGGTAGTGGTATTGGTGGTGGTGGTATTGGTGATATTGGTGGTGGTAGTATTGGTGGTGGTGTTATTGGTGGTAGTGTTTGTATTGGTGGTGGTGGTATTGGTGGTATTGGTGGTATTGGTGGTAGTGGTGTTGGTGGTTGTGGTATTGGTGGTGGTGGTATTGTTTGTGGTGGTATTGGTGGTGGCATTTGTAGTATTTGTGGTGGTGGTAGTTGGTGGTGTTGGAATTGGTGGTGGTGGTGATGGTATTGGTGGTGGTGGTATTGGTATTGGTGGTGGTGGTATTGGTGGTATTGGAGGTGATGGTATTGGTGGTGGTGGTGATGGTATTGGTGGTGGTGGTATTGGTATTGGTGGTGGTGGTATTGGTGGTTGTATTGGTGTTGGTGTTGGTATTGGTGGTGGTATTGGTGGTGGTGGTGGTTGGTGGTGGTGGTGGTATTGTTATTGGTGGTAGTGGTATTAGTGGTAGTGGTGATATTGCTGGTGGTGTTATTAGTGGTGGTGGTATTTGTATTGGTGGTATTGGTGATAGTATTTGTGGTGGTGGTATTGGTGCTGGTGGAATTCATGGTAGTGGTGGTATTGGTGGTGGTGTTGGTGGTACTGGTGATGGTGGCATTGGTGGTGGTGGTATTGGTGGTGGTGGTATTGGTATTGTTGGTGATGGTATTGGTGGTGGTGGTGGTGGTATTGGTGGTGGTGGTATTGGCATTGGTGGTGATGGTATTGGTGGTGGTAGGATTTGGTGGTGGTGGTGGTATTGGTGGTTGTATTGGTATTGGTGGTGGTGGTATTGGTGGTGGTATTGGTAGTGGTGGTATTGGTGGTGATATTGGTAGTGGTGGTATTGGTGGTGGTGGTTGTATTGGTGGTATTGGTGGTGGTGGTGGTATTGGTGGTGGTATTTGTAGTGGTATTGGTGGTGGTAGTATTGGTGGTGGTGATGGAATTGGTGGTGGTGATATTGGTGGTGGCAGTGGTATTGGTGGTATTGGTATTGGTGGTATTGGTATTGGTGGTGGTGGAATTGGTGGTGATGGTATTGGTGGTGGTGGTATTGGTGGTGGTCTTGCTGGTGGTATTGGTGGTGATATTGGTAGTGTTGGTGGTGGTATTGGTGGTGGTAGGGGTGTATTGGTATTGGTGGTGGTATTGGTGATGGTGGTATTGGTGTCATTTCTGATGGTATTGTGGTGATTTTAGTGGTGGTATTGGTGGTGGTAGTATTGGTGGTAAAGGTGTTGGTGGTATTGGTGGTGGTGGTGGTATTGGTGGTGGTGGTATTGGTGATATTGGTGGTGGTAGTATTGGTGGTAAAGGTGTTGGTGGTATTGGTGGTGGTATTGGTGGTATTGGTGGTAGTGGTGGTGGTGGTATTGTTTGTGTTGGTATTGGTGGTGGTGGTATTGGTGGTGGTATTTGTAGTGGTATTGGTGGTGTGGTAGCATTGGTGGTGGCATTTGTGGTATTTGTGGTGGTGGTAGTTGGTGGTGTTGGTATTGGTGGCATTGGTGGGGGTGGGAGTATTGGTGGTGTTGGTGGTGGTATTGGTGGTGGAATTGGTGATAGTGGTATTGGTGGCATTGGTATTGGTGGTGGTGGTATTGCGGGTGGTGGTGGTATTGGTGGTGGTGGTATTGGTGATGGTGGTATTGGTGATGGTGGTATTGGTGATGGTGGTATTGGTGGTGGTGGTATTGTTTGTGGTGGTGTTGGTGGTATTGCTGGTAGTATTGGTGGTGATGGTATTGGTGGTGGTGGTATTAGTATTGGTGGTTTTGGTGGTGTTGGTGGTATTGGTATTGGTATTGGCAGTGGTATTGGTGGTGGTGGTGGTTGTATTGGTGGTGGTGGTATTGGTGGCATTGGTGGTGGTGGTTGTGGTATTGTTGGTGGTGGTATTGGTGGTAGTGATATTTTTGGTGGTGTGTGGTATTAGTGGTGGAATTTGTTTTGGTATTGGTGGTAGTGGTATTGATGGTGGTATTGGTGATAGTGGTATTGGTGGTGGTGGTATTGCTGGTGGTGGTATTTGTGGTAGTATTGGTGGTTGTGGTGGTATTGGTGGTGATGGTGGTATTGGTGGTGGTATTGGTTGTATTGGTATTGGTGGTGGTATTGGTGGTGGTGGTATTGCTGGTGGTTGTGGTATTGGTGGTGTTGGTGGTAGTGGTGGTATTGGTATTGGTGGTGGTGGTATTGGTGGTGGTATTGGTGGTGGTCATGGTGTTGGTGGTGAGATTGGTGGTATTTTTGGTGGTGGTGGTATTGGTGGTGGTGGTGGTATTGGTGGTGGTGGTGGTATTGGTGGTAGTATTGGTAGTTATGGTGGTATTTGTGGTGGTTGTGGTATTTGTGGTGGTGGTGGTTTTTGTGGTGGTGGTGGTATTGGTGGTGGTAGTATCGGTGCCATTGGTGGTATTGGTGGTGGTGGTATTGATTGTGGTTGTGGTATTGGTGGTGGTATTGGTGGTGGTCTTGCTGGTGGTATTGGTGGTGCTGGTATTGGTTGTATTTCTGATGGTATTGGTGGTGGTTTTAGTGGTGGTGCTGGTGGTATTGTGGTATTGGTGGTGGTGTTAGTGGTGGTGGTGGTGGTATTGGTGGTGGTGGTGGTGGTATTGGTGATTTTATTGTTGATGGTGTTGGTGGTGGTAATGTGGTGGTGGTATTGGTGGTGGTGGCATTAGTGGTGGTGTTGGTGGTGGCATTTGGTGGCATTGATGGTGGTGATGGTATTGGTGGTGGTATTGGTAGTGATGGTGGTGGTATTGGTGGTGGTGGTATTGGTGGTGGTATTGGGGTAGTATTGATGGTTGTGGTGGTATTGGTGGTGATGGTGGTATTGGTGGCAATGGTGGTGGTGGTATTGGTATTGGTGGTGGTGGTATTGGTGGTGGTGGTGGTGGTGGTATTGCTGGTGGTGGTGGTATTGGTGGTGGTGGTGGTACTGGTGGTGATATAGGAGGTGGTTGTGGCATTGGTGGCATTGGTGGTGGTGGTATTGTTGGCATTGGTGGTGGTGGTGGTATTGGTGGTGGTGGTGGTATTGGTGGTGGTATTGGTGGCATTGGTGGTGGTGGTGGTATTGGTGGTGGTGGTGATATTGGTGGTGGTATTGGTGGCATTGGTGGTGAGTGCTATGGGTGGTGGTGGTATTGGTGGTGATATTGGTGGTGGTGTTATTGGTGGTATTGGTGGCATTGGTATTGGTGGTGGTGGTATTGGTGGTATTGGTGGTGGTGGTGGCATTGCTGGTGTGTGGTGGTATTGGTGGTGGTGGTATTGGTGGTGGTATTGGTGGTGGTATTGGTGGTGGTTTTGTTGGTGGTATTGGTGGTATTGGTGGTGATATTGGTGATGGAGGTGTTGGTGGTGCTGTTGGTGGTATTGGTGGTGGTATTGGGATTGGTGGTGGTGGTATTGGTGGTGGTGGTATTGGTAGTATTGGTGGTTGTGGTGGTATTGGTGGTGGTGGTGGTATTGGTGGTATTGTTGGTGGTATTGGTGGTGGTGATGGTAGTGCAATTGGTGGTGGTGGTATTGGTGGTGATATTGGTGGTGGTGGTATTGGTGGTGGTATTGGTGGTGGTGGTGGTATTGGTGGTGGTGGTATTGGTGGATAGTGGTATTGGTGGTGGTGGTATTGGTGGTATTGGTGGTGGTGGTGATATTGCTGGTGTTGGTGGTGGTATTGGTGGCATTGGTGGTGGCATTGGTGGCATTGGTGGTGGTGTTGGTGCTGGTGGTATTGGTGGTGGTGGTATTGCTGGTGGTATTGGTGGTTTTGGTGGTATTGGTGGTGGTGTTGGTGGTGGTATTGGTGGTGGTAGTGGTGGTGGTGGTGGTATTGGTGGTGGTGATTGGTGGTGGTGGTGGTATTGCTGGTGGTGGTATTGGTGGTGGTGGTATTGGTGTTGGTGGTATTGGTGGTGGATGGTAGTGTTGGTGGTATTGGTGGTGGTATTGGTTGTGGTGGTGGTGGTATTGGTGGTGGTGGTAATGGTGGTGGTGGTATTGGTGGTATTGGTGGTGGTGGTATTGGTGGTGCTGTTGGTATTGGTATTGGTGGTGGTATTGTTGGCGGTAGAGGTAGTGGTGGTGGTGGTATTGGTGGTAGTGGTATTGGTGGTGGTGGTGGTATTGGTGGTGGTATTGGTGATTTTATTGTTGGTGGTGGTGTTGGTGGTGGTGGTAATTTTGGTGGTCATGGTGGTGGTGGCATTGGTGGTGTTGGTGGTGGTATTTGTGGTGGTGGTATAGATGGTGGTGGTATTGGTGGTGGTGGTATTGGTGGTGGTGGTGGTTGTGGTGGTATTGGTGGTGGTGGTATTGGTGGTGGTGATGGAGTTGGTGGTGGTGATATTGGTGGTGGTATTGGTGGTATTGGTATTGGTGGTGGTATTGGTGGTGGTGGTATTGGTGGTGGTGGTATTGGTGGTGGTGGTATTGGTGGTATTGATGGTGGTGGTGGTTGTGGTGGTATTGGTGGTGGTATTGGTGGTGGTGATGGAGTTGGTGGTGGTGATATTGGTGGTGGTATTGGTGGTATTGGTATTGGTGGTGGTGATATTGGTGGTGATCTTGCTGGTGGTATTGGTGGTGCTGGTATTGGTTGTATTTCTGATGGTATTGGTGGTGGTTTTAGTGGTGGTATTGGTGGTGGTGGTATTGTGGTATTGGTGGTGGTGTTAGTGGTGGTGGTGGTGGTATTGGTGGTGGTGGTGGTGGTATTGGTGGTGGTGGTATTGGTGATTTTATTGTTGATGGTGTTGGTGTTGGTGAGTATTGGTGAGTAGTGGTGGTGATGGTATTGGTGTTGGTGGTGGTAATGTTGGTGGTATTGGTGGTGGTGGCATTGGTGGTGTTGGTGGTGGCATTTGTGGCATTGATGGGGGTGATGGTATTGGTGGTGGTATTGGTAGTGATGGTGTTGGTATTGGTGGTGGTGGTGGTATTGGTGGTGGTATTGGTGGTAGTATTGGTGGTTGTGGTGGTATTGGTGGTGATGGTGGTATTGGTGGCAATGGTGGTGGTATTGGTATTGGTGGTGGTGGTATTGGTGGTGGTGGTGGTGGTGGTATTGGTGGTGGCATTCATTGGTGGTGGTATTGCTGGTGGTGGTATTGGTGGTGGTATTGGTGGTGGTGGTATTGGTGGTGGTATTGGTGGTGGTATTGGTGGTGGTATTGGTGGTGGTGGTATTGGTGGTGGTGGTATTGGTGGTGGTGGTGATATAGGAGGTGGTTGGTGGCATTCATGGCATTGGTGGTAGTGGTATTGGTGGCATTGGTGGTGGGTGGTGGTATTGGTGGTGGTGGTGATATTGGTGGTGGTATTGGTGGTATTGGTGGTATTGGTGGTGGTATTGGTTGTGAGGGTGCTGGTATAGGTGGTGGTGGTATTGGTGGTGGTATTGGTGGTGGTGGTATTGGTGGTGGTGGTGGTATTGGTGGTAGTGCTATGGGTGGTGGTGGTATTGGTGGTGATATTGGTGGTGGTATTGGTGGTGGTATTGGTGGTGGTATTGGTAGTGGTGGTGGTGGTATTGGTGGTGGTGATGGTGGTATTGGTGGTGGTATTGGTGGTGGTGGTATTGGTGGTATTTGTGATGGTATTGCTGGTGGTGGTATTGGTGTTGGTATTGGTGGTGGTATTGGTGGTGGTATTGGTGGTGGTATTGGTGGTGGTATTGGTGGTGGTGGTGTTGGTGGTATTGGTGGTATTGGTGGTGGTGGTGGTATTGCTGGTGGTGGTGGTATTGGTGGTGGTGGAGGTACTGGTGGTAATATAGGAGGTGGTGGTGGCATTCATGGCATTGGTGGTAGTGGTATTGGTGGCATTGGTGGTTCTGGTGGTATTGGTGGTATTGGTGGTGGTGGTGGTATTGGTGGTGGTGGTGGAATTGGTGGTGGTGGTATTGGGATTGGTGGTGGTGGTATTGGTGGTGGTGGTATTGGTGGTGGTGGTGGTATTGGTGGTGATATTGGTGGTGGTGGTGGTGGTATTGGTGGTGGTGGTATTGGTGGAATTGGTATTGGTGGTGGTGGTATTGGTGGTATTGGTGGTGGTGGTGGTGACATTGCTGGTGTTGGTGGTGGTATTGGTGGCATTGGTGGTAGCATTGGTGGCATTGGTGGTGGTGTTGGTGCTGGTGGTATTGGTGGTGGTGGTATTGCTGGTAGTATTGGTGGTATTGGTGGTGGTATTGGTGGTGGTGGTGCTATTGGTGGTGGTGGTATTGGTGGTGATATTGGTGGTGGTGGTGGTATTGGTGGTGGTGGTATTGGTGGTATTGGTGGCATTGGTGGTGTTGGTGGTGGTATTGGTGGCATTGGTGGTGGTGGTGGTATTGGTGGTGGTATTGGTGGTGGTATTGGTGGTGGTGGTATTGGTGGTGGTATTGGTGGTATTGGTGGTGGTATTGGTAGTGGTGGTGGTGGTGGTATTGGTGGTGGTGATGGTGGTATTGGTGATGGTATTGGTGGTGGTGGTATTGGTGGTATTGGTGATGGTATTCCTGGTGGTGGTATTGGTGGCGGTATTGGTGGTGGTGATGGTGGTGGTGGTGGTGAGATTGGTGGTATTGGTGGAATTGGTGGTATTGGTGGTGGTGGTGGTATTGGTGGTGGTGGTATTGGTGGTATTGGTATTGGTGGTGGTGTCATTGGTGGTATTGGTGGTGGTGGTACTGGTGGTGGTATTGGTGGTGGTGGTGGCATTGGTGGTGTTGTTGGTATTGGTGGTGGTGGTATTGGTGGTGGTATTGGTTGTGATGGTGGTGGTATTGGTGGTGGTATTGGTGGTGGTATTGGTGGTGGTGGTATTTGCAGTGGTATTGGTGGTGCGTATTGGTGGCAGTGGTATTGGTATTTGTGGTGGTGGTATTGGTGGTGGTGGTGGTATTGGTTGGTATTGGTGGTATTGGTGGTGGTGGTATTGCTGGTTATGGTATTGGTGGTGATGCTGGTGGTACTCGTGGTGGTATTGGTGGTGGTGGCATTGTGTGGTGTTGGTGGTGATATTGGTGGCATTGGTGGGGGTGGTGGTATTGGTGGTGGTGGTGGTGGTATTGGTGGTGGTGGTATTGGTGGTGGTGGTATTTGCAGTGGTATTGGTGGTCGTTTTGGTGGCAGTGGTATTGGTATTTGTGGTGGTGGTATTGGTGGTGGTGGTTTTGGTATTGGTGGTGATATTGGTGGTGGGTTTGTTGGTGATATTGGTGGTATTGGTGGTGATATTGGTGATGGAGGTGTTTGTGGTGCTGTTGGTGGGATTGGTGGTGGTATTGGGATTGGTGGTGGTGGTATTGGTGGTGGTGGTATTGGTGGTATTGTTGGTGGTGGTGGTATTGGTGGTGGTGGTGGAATTGGTGGTGGTGGTGGTATTGGTGGTGGTATTGGGATTGGTGGTGGTGGTATTGGTGGTGGTGGTGGTGGTATTGGTGATGGTGATTGGTGGTGGTGGTATTGGTGGTATTTGTGATGGTATTCATGGTGGTGGTATTGGTGGTGGTGGTAGTGGTGGTGTTGGTGAGATTGGTGGTATTGGTGGTGGTGGTATTGGTGGTAGTGGCATTGGTGGTATTGGTGGTGGTGGTGGTATTGGTGGTGGTGGTGAGATTTGGTGGTGGTGGTGGTATTGGTGGTGTGTGGTTATGGTGGTAGTATTGGTGGTGGTGGTGGTGGTGGTATTGGTGGCATTGGTATTGGTGGTGGTGTCATTGGTGGTATTGGTGGTGGTGGTTGTACTGGTGGTGGTATTGGTGGTGGTGGCATTGGTGGTATTGGTGTTGGTGGTATTGGTGGTGGTGGTATTGGTGGCATTGGTGGCAGTGGTGGTATTGGTGGTGGTGGTGGTACTGGTGGTGGTATTGGTGGTGGTGGTATTGGTTGTGATGGTGGTGGTATTGGTGATGGTGGTATTGGTGGTGGTGGTATTGGTGGTGGTGGTGGCATTCATTGGTGGTGGTATTGGTGGTGGAGGTATTGGTGGTAGTATTTGTGGTTTTGGTGGTATTGGTGTTGTTGGTATTGGAGGTGGTGGTGGTATTGGTTGTATTGGTGGCATTGGTGGTGGTGGTATTGGTGGTTATGGTATTGGTGGCGATGCTGTTACTGGTGCTGGTATTGGTGGTGGTGGTGGCATTGGTGGTGGTATTGGTGGTGGTGGTATTTGCAGTGGTATTGGTGGTCGTTTTGGTGGCAGTGGTATTGGTATTTGTGGTGGGGGTATTGGTGGTGGTGGTGGTTTTGGTATTGGTATTGGTGGTGATATTGGTGGTGGTGGTATTGGTGGTGGTGTTGGTATTGGTGGTGGTGTTATTGGCAGTGGGTTTGGTGGTGGTATTGGTGTTGGTATTGGTTGTGGTATTGTTGGTGGTGATGGTATTGGTGTGGTATTGGTGGTGGTATTGGGTGTGGTGGTGGAATTGGTGGTGGTGGTATTGGTGGTGGTGGTATTGGTGGTGGTGATGGAATTGGTGGTGGTGATATTGGTGGTGGCAGTGGTATTGGTGGTATTGGTAGTGGTGGTATTGGTATTGGTGGTATTGGTGGTGGTGGTGGAATTGGTGGTAGTGGTATTGGTGGCATTGGTATTGGTGGTGGTGGTATTGCGTGGTGGTGGTGGTGGCATTGGTGATGGTGGTATTGGTGGTGGTTGGTGGTGGTGGTGGTGGTATTGCTGGTGGTATTGGTGGTGGTATTGGTGGTGGTGGTGGTAGTATTGGTGGTGTTGGTGGTATTGGTATTGGCAGTGGTATTGGTGGTGGTGGTGGTATTGGTGGTGCTATTGGTGGTGGTGGTATTGTTGGTGGTGGTATTGCTGGTGTATTGGTGGTGGTGGTTGTATTGATGGTGGTGGTATTTGTGGTGGTATTGGTGGAGGTATTGGCAGTATTAGTGTTGGTGGTGGTGGTGGTGGTGGTGGTATTGGTGGTGGTATTGGTGGCATTGGTGGTGGTGGTTGTGGTGGTGGTATTGCTGGTGGTGGTATTGGTGGTAGTGATATTTTTGGTGGTGTGTGGTATTAGTGGTGGTATTTGTTTTGGTATTGGTGGTTGTGGTGATAGTGGTATTGCTGGTGGTGGTATTGGTGGTATTGGTGATAGTGGTATTGCTGGTGGTGGTATTGGTGGTAGTATTGGTGGTTGTGGAGGTATTGGTGGTGATGGTGGTATTGGTGGTTGTGGTATTGGTGGTTGTGGTGGTATTGGTGGTGGTATTGGTGGTGGTGGTATTGCTGGTGGTTGTGGTATTGCTGGTGGTGGTGGTACTGGTGGTGGTATTGGATGTGGTGGTGCATTTGTGGTATTGGTGGTATTGGTATTAGTATTGGTGGTGGTAGTATTGGTGGTATTGGTATTGGTGGTGATGGTATTGCTGGTGGTAGTGTTATTGGTGGTGGTGTTGGTGGTGGTATTGGTGGTGGTGGTATTGGTGGTGGTGGTATTGGTGGTGGTATTGGTGGTGGTGGTGGTCGTGGTGTTGGTGGTGAGATTGGTGGTATTTTTGGTGGTGGTGGTATTGGTGGTGGTGGTGTTCGTACTGGTTGTGGTATTGGTGGTGGTGGTATTGGTTGCATTGGAGGGGGTGGTGGTATTGGTGGTGATATTGGTTGTGATGGTGGTGGTATTTGTGGTGGTGGTAATGGTGGTGGTATTGGTGGTGGTGATATTGGTGGTATTGGTGGTAGTATTGGTGGTTATGGTGGTATTTGTGGTTGTAGTGGTGGTGGTATTGGTGGTGGTGGTATTGGTGGTGGTGTTGGTGGTGGTGAGATTGGTGGTATTGTTGGTGGTGGTGGTATTTGGTGGTGGTGGTATTGGTTGTGATGGTGGTGGTGCTATTGGTGGTGGTGGTGGTATTGGTGGTGGTGGTGGTGGTGCTATTGGTGGTGGTGGTGGTATTGGTGGTAGTATTGGCGGTTATGGTGTGTATTGGTGGTGGTGGTGGTGGTATTTGTGTTGGTGGTGGTGGTGGTTGTGGTATTGGTGGTGGTACTGGTGGTGGTGGTAGTGGTGGTGGTGGCATTGGTGGTATAAGTGATGGTGGTATTGGTGGTGGTAGTGATCGGTGCCATTGGTGGTATTGGTGTTGGTGGTATTGATTGTGGGCATGGTATTGGTGGTGGTATTGGTGGTGGTATTGGTTGTGATGGTGGTGGTATTGGCGGTGATGTTATTGGTGGTGGTATTGGTGGTGGTGGTATTGGTAGTGGTATTGGTGGTGATGGTGGTATTAGTGATGGTGGTATTGGTGGTGGATTTAGTTGGTGTTGGTGGTGGTGACATTGGTGGTAGTATTTGTGCTTTTGGTGGTATTGGTAGTGGTATTGGAGGTGGTGGTGGTATTGGTGGTTTGGTGGTATTGGTGGTGCTGGTATTGGTGGTGGTATTGGTGGTGTTGGTTGTATTGGTGGTATTGGTGGTGGTGGTATTGGTGGTGGTGGTATTGCTGGTGGTGGTGGTATTGGTGGTGGTATTGGTGGTGGTGGTTGTATTGGTGGTGGTATTGGTTGTGATGGTGGTGGTATTGGTGATGGTGGTATTGGTGGTGGTAGTGGTATTGGTGGTGGTGGGTGGTGGTGGTGGTATTGGTGGTGGTGGTATTGGTGGTGGTGGTGGCATTCATTGGTGGTGGTATTGGTGGTGGAGGTATTGGTGGTAGTATTTGTGGTTTTGGTGGTATTGGAGGTGGTGGTGGTGGTATTGGTTGTATTTCTGGTATTGGTATTGGTGGTGGTGGTATTGGTGGTTATGGTATTGGTGGTGGTAGTGTTACTGGTGGTGGTATTGGTGGTGGTGGTGGTGGTGGCATTGTTGGTGTTGGTGGTGATATTGGTGGCATTGGTGGGGGTGGTGGTATTGGTGGTGGTGGTGGTATTTGCAGTGGTATTGGTGGTGGTGGTATTGGTGGTCATTTTGGTGGCAGTGGTATTGGTATTTGTGATGGTGGTATTGGTGGTGGTGGTATTGGTGGAAATAGTGATGGTATTAGTGGTGGTGGTGGAATTGGTGGTGGTGGTATTGGTATTAGTATTGGTGGTATTGGTATTAGTGGTGATGGTATTTCTGGTGGTAGTGTTATTGGTGGTGTTGTTGGTGGTGGTGGTGGTAGTGGTATTGGTGATGGTATTGGTGGTGGTGGTATTGGTGGTGGTGGTATTGGTGGTGGTGGTATTGGTGGTGCTATTGGTGGTGGTGGTGGTATTGGTGGTGGTATCAGTGCTGGTGGTATTAGGGGTCATGGTTGTATTGGTGGTGGTGGTATTGGTGGTAGTAGTGTTGGTGGTATTGGTGGTGAGGTAATGGTGGTGGTATTGGTGGCATTGGTGGTGGTGGTTGTGGTGGTGGTATTGCCGGTGGTGGTATTGCTGGTGGTGGTATTGGTGGTGGTGTGTGGTATTGGTGGTGGTGTTTGTAGTGGTGGTTGTGATATTGGTGGTGGTGGTATTGTTGCTGGTGGTATTGGCAATTGTGGTATTGGCAGTGGCATTGGTGGTGGTGGTGGTATTGGTGGTGGTGGTATTGGTAGTAGAGGAATTGGTGGTAGTATTGGTGGTTTTGGTGGTATTGGTGGTGGTGGTATTGGTGATGGTGGTGGTATTGGTGGCGGTGGTATAGGTGGTGATATTGGTGATGTTATTGGTGGTATTGGTGGTGGTGGTATTGGTGGCGTTGGTATTGGTGGTGGTGGTATTGTGGGTGGTGGTAGTATTGGTGGTGGTGGTGGTATTGGAGGTATTGGTGGTGGTGGTATTGGTGATGGTGGTATTGGTGGTGGTGGTTGTATTGGTGGTGGTGGTGGTATTGGTGGCAATGGTGGTGGTGATTGCGGTGGTGGTGATTGCAGTGGTGGTATTGCTGGTGGTGTGTGGTTTTGGTGGTGGTGGTATTGTGGTGGTGGTATTGTTGGTGGTGGTATTGGCGGTGGTATTGGTGATGGTATTGGTGGTGGTGGTATTGGTGGTTGTGGTGGTGGAATTATTGGTGGTGGTATTGGCGGTATTGGCAGTGGTATTGGTGGTGGTATTGTTGGTGGTGGTATTGCTGGTGGTGGTATTGGTGGTATTGGTGGTGGTGGTATTGGTGGTTGTGGTGGTATTGGTGGTGGTGGCATTGGTGGTGGTGGTATTGGTGGTGGTGGTGGAATTGGTGGTGGTGGTATTGGTGGTATTGGTATTAGTGGTGATGGTATTGCTGGTGGTAGTGTTATTGGTGGTGGTCTCGGTGGTATTGGTTGTGATGGTGGTGGGATTGGTGGTGGTGGTATTGGTATTGGTGGTGGTATTGGTGGTGGTGTTTCTGGTGGTAGTGGTGGGTGGTGGTGGTGGTGGTGGTATTGGTGGTGGCATTCATTGTTGTTGGTATTCGATGTATTGGTGGTGGTAGTATTGGTGGTTGTGGTGGCATTGGTGGTGGTATTGCTGGTGGTGGTATTGGTGGTGGTGGTGGTACTGGTTGTGGTATTGGTAGTGGTGGTATTCGTGGAATTGGTGGTGGTGGTGGTGGGGGTATTGGTGGTGGTATTGGTGGTGATATTGGTGGTATTGATGGTGGTGGTATTGATGGTGGTGGTATTGGTAATGGAGGCGGTATTGGTGGTGGTGGTATTGGTGGTGGTGGTGGTATTGGTGGTGGTGTTGCTTGTGGTGGTGGGTTGTGGTAGAATTGGTGGTGGTGGTATTGCTGGTAGTATTGGTGGTTTTGTTGGTATTGGTGGTGGTGGTATTGGTGGTATTGGTGGTATTGGGGGTTGTGGTATTGATATTGGAGGTGGTGGTATTGGTGGTTGTGGTGGTATTGGTGGTGGTGGTGATACTAGTGATGGCATTGGTGGTGGCATTTGTGGTATTGGTGGTGGTACTGGTGGTGGGGGTATTGGTGGTGGTGGTGGTATTGGTGGTGGTGGTATTGGTGGTGGTGGTATTGGTGGTAGTATTGGTGGTTGTGGTGGTATTGGTGGTATTGGTGGTATTGATATTGCAGGTGGTGGTATTGGTGGTATTGTTGTTGGTGGTGGTGGTGGTATTGGTGGTGGTATTGGTGGTGGTGGTATTGGTGGTGGTGGTATTGCTGGTAGTATTGGTGGTTGTGGTGGTATTGGTGGTATTGGTATTGGAGGTGGTGGTATTGGTGGTGGTGGTATTGGTGGTGGCATTCATTGGTGGTGGTATTGGTGGTGGAGGTATTGGTGGTAGTATTGGTGGTTTTGGTGGTATTGGTGGTGGTGGTATTGGTGGTGGTGGTGGTATTGGTGGTGGTATTGGTGGTGGTGGTATTGGTGGTATGGTATTGGTGGTGGTGGTATTGGTGGTGATTGGTGGTGGTATTGGTGGTATTGGTGTGGTGGTGGTGGTATTGGTGGTGGTGGTGGTGGTGGTGGTATTGGTGGTGGTGGTGGTATTGGTGGTGGTGGTATTGGTGGTGGTATTGGTGGTGGTATTGGTGGTGGTATTTGTGGTGGTGGTGGTATTGCTGGTGGTGGTATTGGTGGTGGTGGTATTGGTGGTATTGGTGGTGGTGGTGGTGGTACTGGTGGTGGTACTGGTGGTGGTGGTATTGGTGTTGGTGGTATTGGTGGTGGATGGTGGTATTGGTGGTATTGGTGGTGGTATTGGTTGGTGATGGTGGTGGTATTGGTGGTGGTGGTAATGGTGGTGGTGGTATTGGTGGTGGTGGTATTGGTGGTGGTATTGGTGGTGGTGGTATTGGTGGTAGTGGTGTTGGTGGTATTGGTGGTTGTGGTATTGGTGGTGGTGGTGGTACTGGTGGTGATATAGGAGGTGGTTGTGGCCTTCATGGCATTGGTGGTAGTGGTATTGGTGGCATTGGTGGGGGTGGTGGTATTGGTGGTGGTGGTGATATTGGTGGTGGTGTTATTGGTGGTATTGGTGGCATTGGTATTGGTGGTGGTGGTATTGGTGGTATTGGTGGTATTGGTGGTGGTGGTGGCATTGCTGGTGTTGGTGGTGGTATTGGTGGCATTGGTGGTGGTATTGGTGGTGGTATTGGTGGTGGTATTGGTGGTGGTTTTGTTGGTGATATTGGTGGTATTGGTGGTGATATTGGTGATGGAGGTGTTGGTGGTGGTGGTAATTTTGGTGGTCATGGTGGTGGTGGCATTGGTGGTGTTGGTGGTGGTATTTGTGGCATTGGTTTGGGTGGTGGTATTGGTGGGGGTGGTGGTATTGGTGGTGGTATTGGTTGTGATGGTGGTGGGATTGGTGGTAGTGGTGTTATTGGTAGTGGTGGTATTGGTGGTATTGGTGGTGGCATTCATTGGTGTTGGTATTGGTGATGGTGGTATTGGTGGTGGTGGTATTGGTGGTGGTATTGTGGTAGTATTGATGGTGGTATTGGTGGTAATGGTGGTGGTGGTATTGGTGGTAGTGGTGGTATTGGTGGTATTGGTATTGGTGGTGGTGGTATTGGTGGTGGTGGTATTGCTGGTGGTGGTGGTATTGGTGGTGGTGGAGGTACTGGTGGTAATATAGGAGGTGGTGGTGGCATTCATGGCATTGGTGGTAGTGGTATTGGTGGCATTGGTGGGGGTGGTGGTATTGGTGGTGGTGGTGATATTGGTGGTGGTGATATTGGTGGTGGTGGTGGTGGTGTTATTGGTGGTGGTGGTATTGCTGGTAGTATTGGTGGTTCTGGTGGTATTGGTGGTATTGTTGGTGGTGGTGGTATTGGTGGTAGTGGTATTGGTGGTGGTGGTGGTATTGGTGGTGATATTGGTGGTATTGGTGGTGGTATTGGTAGTGGTGGTGATGTTATTGGTGGTGGTGGTGGTATTGGTGGTGGTATTTGTGATGGTATTGGTGGTGGTGGTATTGGTGGCGGTATTGGTGGTGGTGATGGTGTTCGTGGTGGTGAGATTGGTGGTATTGGTGGTGGTGGTATTGGTGGTGGTGGCATTGGTGGTACTGGTGGTGGTATTGGTGGCGGTGGTGGTATTTGTGGTGGTGGTGGTATTGGTGGTTGTGGTTTTGGTGATAGTATTGGTGGTGGTGGTATTGGTGATGGTGGTATTGGTAGTATTGGTATTGGTGGTGGTGTCATTGGTGGTATTGGTGGTGGTACTGGTGTGGTATTGGTGGTGGTGGCATTGGTGGTATTGGTGTTGGTGGTATTGGTGGTGGTGGTGGTATCGGTGGCATTGGTGGCAGTGGTGGTATTGGTGGTGGTGGTATTGGTGGTGGCATTCATTGGTGGTGGTATTGGTGGTGGAGGTATTGGTGGTAGTATTTGTGGTTTTGGTGGTATTGGTGGTGGTGGTATTGGAGGTGGTGGTGGTATTGGTTGTATTGGTGGTATTGTTGGTGGTGGCATTGGTGGTGTTGGTGGTGTGTGGTATTGGTATTGGTGGTATTGGTGGTGGTGTTAGAGGTGGTGGTATTAGTGGTGGTGGTGGTATTGGTGGTGGTGGTATTGCTGGTGGTGGTGTTATTGGTGGTGGTACTGGTGGTGATATAGGAGGTGGTGGTGGCATTCATGGCATTGGTGGTAGTGGTATTGGTGGCATTGGTGGGGGTGGTGGTATTGGTGGTGGTGGTGATATTGGTGGTGGTGGTATTGCTGGTAGTATTGGTGGTTCTGGTGGTATTGGTGGTGGTGGTATTGGTGGTATTGTTGGTGGTGCTGGTATTGGTGGTGGTGGTGGAATTGGTGGTGGTGGTATTGGTGGTGGGATTGGTGGTGGTGGTATTGGTGGTGGTGGTATTGGTGGTGGTGGTGGTGGTATTGGTGATGGTATTGGTGGTGGTGGTATTGGTGGTATGGTGGTGGTGGTGATGGTATTGGTGGTGGTGGTATTGGTGGCGGTATTGGTGGTGGTGGTATTGGTGGTGGTGGTGTTGGTGGTATTGGTGGTGGTGGTGGTATTGGTGGTGGTATTGGTGGTTGTGGTTATGGTGATGGTATTGGTGGTGGTGGTATTGGTAGTTTTGGTATTGGTGGTGGTGTCATTGGTTGTATTGGTGGTGGTGGTGGTACTGGTGGTGGCATTGGTGGTATTGGTGTTGGTGGTATTGGTGGCATTGGTGGGGGTGGTGGTATTGGTGGTGGTTGTGATATTGGTGGTGGTATTGGTGGTGGTATTGGTGGTGGTGGTATTGGTGGTGGAGGTGGTATTGGTGGTGGTGGTGGTATTTGGTGGTGGTGGTATGGTGGTGATTGGTGGTGGTGGTGGTACTGGTGGTGGTACTGGTGGTGGTGGTATTGGTGTTGGTGGTATTGGTGGGGATGGTGGTATTTGTGGTATTGGTGGTGGTATTGGTTGTGATGGTGGTGGTATTCGTGGTGGTGGTAATGGTGGTGGTGGTATTGGTGGTATTGGTGGTGGTGGTATTGGTGGTTGTATTGGTGTTGGTATTGGTGGTGGTATTGGTGGTGGTATTGGTGGTGGTATTGGTGGTAGTGGTGTTGGTGGTATTGGTGGTTGTGGTATTGGTGGTGGTGGTGGTGGTACTGGTGGTGATATAGGAGGTGGTTGTGGCCTTCATGGCATTGGTGGTAGTGGTATTGGTGGCATTGGTGGGGGTGGTGGTATTGGTGGTGGTGGTGGTGATATTGGTGGTGGTGTTATTGGTGGTATTGGTGGCATTGGTATTGGTGGTGGTGGTATTGGTGGTATTGGTGGTGGTGGTGGTATTGCTGATAGTATTGGTGGTTCTGGTGGTATTGGTGGTGGTGGTATTGGTGGTATTGGTGGTGGTGATGGAGGTGTTATTGATGGTTGAGGTATTGGTGGTGGTGGTATTGGTGGTAGTATTGGTGGTATTGGTGGCATTGGTATTCGTGGTGGTGGCATTGCTGGTGTTGGTGGTGGTATTGGTGGCATTGGTGGTGGTATTGGTGGTGGTATTGGTGGTGGGTTTGTTGGTGATATTGGTGGTATTGGTGGTGATATTGGTGATGGAGGTGTTTGTGGTGCTGTTGGTGGGATTGGTGGTGGTATTGGGATTGGTGGTGGTGGTATTGGTGGTGGTGGTATTGGTGGTATTGTTGGTGGTGCTGGTATTGGTGGTGGTGGTGGAATTGGTGGTGGTGGTATTGGTGGTGGTATTGGGATTGGTGGTGGTGGTATTGGTGGTGGTGGTGGTGGTATTGGTGATGGTATTGGTGGTGGTGGTATTGGTGGTATTTGTGATGGTATTCATGGTGGTGGTATTGGTGGTGGTATTGGTGGTGGTGATGGTGTTGGTGAGATTGGTGGTATTGGTGGTGGTGGTATTGGTGGTAGTGGCATTGGTGGTATTGGTGGTGGTGGTGGTATTGGTGGTGGTGGTGAGATTTGTGGTGGTGGTGGTATTGGTGGTTGTGGTTATGGTGGTAGTATTGGTGGTGGTGGTGGTGGTGGTATTGGTGGCATTGGTATTGGTGGTGGTGTCATTGGTGGTATTGGTGGTGGTGGTTGTACTGGTGGTGGTATTGGTGGTGGTGGCATTGGTGGTATTGGTGTTGGTGGTATTGGTGGTGGTGGTATCGGTGGCATTGGTGGCAGTGGTGGTATTGGTGGTGGTGGTGGTACTGGTGGTGGTATTGGTGGTGGTGGTATTGGTTGTGATGGTGGTGGTATTGGTGATGGTGGTATTGGTGGTGGTGGTATTGGTGGTGGTGGTGGCATTCATTGGTGGTGGTATTGGTGGTGGAGGTATTGGTGGTAGTATTTGTGGTTTTGGTGGTATTGGTGGTGTTGGTATTGGAGGTGGTGGTGGTATTGGTTGTATTGGTGGCATTGGTGGTGGTGGTATTGGTGGTTATGGTATTGGTGGCGATGCTGTTACTGGTGCTGGTATTGGTGGTGGTGGTGGCATTGTTGGTGTTGGTGGTGATATTAGTGGCATTGGTGGTGGTGGTGGTATTGGTGGTGGTGGTGGTATTGGTGGTGGTGGTATTTGCAGTGGTATTGGTGGTCGTTTTGGTGGCAGTGGTATTGGTATTTGTGGTGGGGGTATTGGTGGTGGTGGTTTTGGTTTTGGTATTGGTGGTGATATTGGTGGTGGTGGTATTGGTGGTCGTGTTGGTATTGGTGGTGGTGTTATTGGCAGTGGGTTTGGTGGTGGTATTGGTGTTGGTATTGGTGGTGGTATTGGGTGTGGTGGTGGAATTGGTGGTGGTGGTATTGGTGGTGGTGGTATTGGTGGTGGTGATGGAATTGGTGGTGGTGATATTGGTGGTGGCAGTGGTATTGGTGGTATTGGTAGTGGTGGTATTGGTGGTGGTATTGGTGGTGGTGGTGGTGATGGTGGTGGTGGTATTGGTGGCATTGGTATTGGTGGTGGTGGTATTGCGTGGTGGTGGTGGTGGCATTGGTGGTGGTGGTATTGGTGGTGGTTGTGGTGGTGGTGGTGGTATTGCTGGTAGTATTGGAGGTGATGTTATTGGTGGTGGTGGTAATAATATTGGTGGTGTTGGTGGTATTGGTATTGGCAGTGGTATTGGTGGTGGTGGTGGTATTGGTGGTGCTATTGGTGGTGGTGGTATTGTTGGTGGTGGTATTGGTGGTGGTATTGTTGGTGGTATTGGTGGTGGTGGTGGTATTGGTGGTGGTGGTATTGGTGGTGGTGGTATTGGTGGATGGTATTGGTAGTATTGGTGGTGGTGGTGGTGGTGGTGGTGGTGGTATTGGTGGTGGTATTGGTGGCATTGGTGGTGGTGGTATTGGTGGTGGTGGTATTGCTGGTGGTGGTATTGGTGGTGGTGATATTGTTGGTGGTGTGTGGTATTAGTGGTGGTATTTGTGTTGGTATTGGTGGTAGTGGTGATGGTGGTATTGCTGGTGGTGGTATTGGTGGTATTGGTGATAGTGGTATTGCTGGTGGTGGTATTGGTGGTGGTATTGGTGGTTGTGGAGGTATTGGTGGTGATGGTGGTATTGGTGGTTGTGGTATTGGTGTGTATTGGTATTGATGGTGGTATTGGTGGTGGTGGTATTGCTGGTGGTTGTGGTATTGCTGGTGGTGGTGGTACTGGTGGTGGTATTGGATGTGGTGGTGCATTTGTGGTATTGGTGGTATTGGTATTAGTATTGGTGGTGGTAGTATTGGTGGTATTGGTATTGGTGGTGATGGTATTGCTGGTGGTAGTGGTGGTGGTGGTATTGGTGGTGGTGGTGGTGGTGGTATTGGTGGTGGTGGTATTGGTGGTGGTATTGGTGGTGGTGGTGGTGCGTGGTGTTGGTGGTGAGATTGGTGGTATTTATGGTGGTGGTGGTATTGGTGGTGGTGGTGTTCGTACTGGTTGTGGTATTGGTGGTGGTGGTATTGGTGGCATTGGAGGGGGTGGTGGTATTGGTGGTGATATTGGTTGTGATGGTGGTGGTATTTGTGGTGGTGGTAATGGTGGTGGTATTGGTGGTGGTGATATTGGTGGTATTGGTGGTAGTATTGGTGGTTATGGTGGTATTTGTGGTTGTAGTGGTATTGGTATTGGTGGTGGTGGTATTGGTGGTGGTGTTGGTGGTGGTGAGATTGGTGGTATTTTTGGTGGTGGTGGTATTGGTGGTGGTGGTGGTATTGGTTGTGATGGTGGTGGTGCTATTTGGTGGTGGTGGTGGTATTGGTGGTGGTGGTGGTGGTGCTATTGGTGGTGGTGGTGGTATTGGTGGTAGTATTGGCGGTTATGGTGTTATTTGTGGTGGTGGTGGTATTTGTGTTGGTGGTGGTGGTTGTGGTATTGGTGGTGGTACTAGTGGTGGTATTAGTGGTGGTGGTGGCATTGGTGGTATAAGTGATGGTGGTATTGGTGGTGGTAGTATCGGTGCCATTGGTGGTATTGGTGTTGGTGGTATTGATTGTGGGCATGGTATTGGTGGTGGTATTGGTGGTGGTATTGGTTGTGATGGTGGTGGTATTGGCGGTGATGTTATTGGTGGTGGTATTGGTGGTGGTGGTATTGGTAGTGGTATTGGTGGTGATGGTGGTATTAGTGATGGTGGTATTGGTGGTTGTGATTTAATTGGTGTTGGTGGTGGTGACATTGGTGGTAGTATTTGTGCTTTTGGTGGTATTGGTAGTGGTATTGGAGGTGGTGGTGGTATTGGTGGTTTGGTGGTATTGGTGGTGCTGGTATTGGTGGTGGTATTGGTGGTGTTGGTTGTATTGGTGGTATTGGTGGTGGTGGTATTGGTGGTGGTGATATTGCTGGTGGTGGTGGTATTGGTGGTGGTGGTTGTATTGGTGGTGGTATTGGTTGTGATGGTGGTGGTATTGGTGTTGGTGGTTTTGGTGGTGGTCGTGGTATTGGTGGTGGTGGGTGGTGGTGGTGGTATTGGTGGTGGTGGTATTGGTGGTGGTGGTGGTGGCATTCATTGGTGGTGGTATTGGTGGTGGAGGTATTGGTGGTAGTATTTGTGGTTTTGGTGGTATTGGAGGTGGTGGTGGTGGTATTGGTTGTATTTCTGGTATTGGTATTGGTGGTGGTGGTATTGGTGGTTATGGTATTGGTGGTGGTAGTGTTACTGGTGGTGGTATTGGTGGTGGTGGTGGTGGTGGTGGTGGCATTGTTGGTGTTGGTGGTGATATTGGTGGCATTGGTGGGGGTGGTGGTATTGGTGGTGGTGGTGGTATTTGCAGTGGTATTGGTGGTGGTGGTATTGGTGGTCATTTTGGTGGCAGTGGTATTGGTATTTGTGATGGTGGTATTGGTGGTGGTGGTATTGGTGGAAATAGTGATGGTATTAGTGGTGGTGGTGGAATTGGTGGTGGTGGTATTGGTATTAGTATTGGTGGTATTGGTATTAGTGGTGATGGTATTTCTGGTGGTAGTGTTATTGGTGGTGTTGTTGGTGGTGGTGGTGGTAGTGGTATTGGTGATGGTATTGGTGGTGGTGGTATTGGTCGTGGTGGTATTGGTGGTGGTGGTATTGGTGGTGCTATTGGTGGTGGTGGTGGTATTGGTGGTGGTATCAGTGCTGGTGGTATTAGGGGTCATGGTTGTATTGGTGGTGGTGGTATTGGTGGTAGTAGTGTTGGTGGTATTGGTGGTGAGGTAATGGTGGTGGTATTGGTGGCATTGGTGGTGGTGGTTGTGGTGGTGGTATTGCGGTGGTGGTATTGCTGGTGGTGGTATTGGTGGTGGTGTGTGGTATTGGTGGTGGTGTTTGTAGTGGTGGTTGTGATATTGGTGGTGGTGGTATTGTTGCTGGTGGTATTGGCAGTTGTGGTATTGGCAGTGGCATTGGTGGTGGTGGTGGTATTGGTGGTGGTGGTATTGGTAGTGAGGATGGTGGTAGTATTGGTGGTATTGGTGGTATTGGTGGTGGTGGTATTGGTGGTGGTGGTATTGGTGGTGGTGGTATAGGTGGTGATATTGGTGGTGATTGGTGGTATTGGTGGTGGTGGTATTGGTGGCGTTGGTATTGGTGGTGGTGGTATTGTGGGTGGTGGTAGTATTGGTGGTGGTGGTGGTATTGGAGGTATTGGTGGTGGTGGTATTGGTGATGGTGGTATTGGTGGTGGTGGTTGTATTGGTGGTGGTGGTGGTATTGGTGGCAATGGTGGTGGTGATTGCGGTGGTGGTGATTGCAGTGGTGGTATTGCTGGTGGTGTGTGGTTTTGGTGGTGGTGGTATTGTGGTGGTGGTATTGTTGGTGGTGGTATTGGCGGTGGTATTGGTGATGGTATTGGTGGTGGTGGTATTGGTGGTTGTGGTGGTGGAATTATTGGTGGTGGTATTGGCGGTATTGGCAGTGGTATTGGTGGTGGTATTGTTGGTGGTGGTATTGTTGGTGGTGGTATTGCTGGTGGTGGTATTGGTGGTGGTGGTATTGGTGGTGGTGGTATTGGTGGTTGTGGTGGTATTGGTGGTGGTGGCATTGGTGGTGGTGGTATTGGTGGTGGTGGTGGAATTGGTGGTGGTGGTATTGGTGGTATTGGTATTAGTGGTGATGGTATTGCTGGTGGTAGTGTTATTGGTGGTGGTCTCGGTGGTATTGGTTGTGATGGTGGTGGGATTGGTGGTGGTGGTATTGGTATTGGTGGTGTTATTGGTGGTGGTGTTTCTGATGGTAGTGGTGGGTGGTGGTGGTGGTGGTGGTATTGGTGGTGGCATTCATTGTTGTTGGTATTCGATGTATTGGTGGTGGTAGTATTGGTGGTTGTGGTGGCATTGGTGGTGGTATTGCTGGTGGTGGTATTGGTGGTGGTGGTGGTACTGGTTGTGGTATTGGTAGTGGTGGTATTCGTGGAATTGGTGGTGGTGGTGGTGGGGGTATTGGTGGTGGTATTGGTGGTGATATTGGTGGTATTGATGGTGGTGGTATTGATGGTGGTGGTATTGGTAATGGAGGCGGTATTGGTGGTGGTGGTATTGGTGGTGGTGGTGGTATTGGTGGTGGTGTTGCTTGTGGTGGTGGGTTGTGGTAGAATTGGTGGTGGTGGTATTGCTGGTAGTATTGGTGGTTTTGTTGGTATTGGTGGTGGTGGTATTGGTGGTATTGGTGGTATTGGGGGTTGTGGTATTGATATTGGAGGTGGTGGTATTGGTGGTTGTGGTGGTATTGGTGGTGGTGGTGATACTAGTGATGGCATTGGTGGTGGCATTTGGTGGTATTGGTGGTGGTACTGGTGGTGGGGGTATTGGTGGTGGTGGTGGTATTGGTGGCGGTGGTATTGGTGGTGGTGGTATTGGTGGTAGTATTGGTGGTTGTGGTGGTATTGGTGGTATTGGTGGTATTGATGTTGCAGGTGGTGGTATTGGTGGTATTGTGGTGGTGGTGGTGGTGGTATTGGTGGTGGTATTGGTGGTGGTGGTATTGGTGGTGGTGGTATTGCTGGTAGTATTGGTGGTTGTGGTGGTATTGGTGGTATTGGTATTGGATGGTGGTGGTATTGGTGGTGGTGGTATTGGTGGTGGTGGTATTGGTGGTGGTGTTACTGGTTGTGGTGGGTAGTGGTGGTATTGGTGGTGATGGTATTGCTGGTAGTATTGGTGGTTTTGGTGGTGGTGGTATTGGTGGTATTGGTGGTGATAATGGTGGTGGTGGTATTGGTGGTGGCGGTATTGGTAGTGGTGATATTGGTGGTAGTATTGGTGGTTTGGTGGTATTGGTGGTGGTGGTGGTGGTATTGGTGGTGGTATTGGTGGTGGTATTGGTGGTGGTATTGGTGGTGGTATTGGTGATGGTGGTGGTATTGGTGGTGATATTGGTGGTGGTGGTGTTATTGGTGGTATTGGTGGTGGTGGTATTGGTGGTGGTCGTATTGGTGGCATTGTTATTGGTGGTGGTGGTATTGTGGGTGGTGGTGGCGGCATTGGTGTTGGTGGTTTTGGAGGTATTGGTATTGGTGGTGGTGGTGGTTGTATTGCTGGTGGTATTGGTGGTGATGGTGGTATTGGTGGTGCTATTGGTAGTGGTGGTATTGGAGGTGGTGGTGGTATTGGTGGTGCTATTGGTAGTGGTGGTTTTGGTGGTGGTATTGGTGGTAGTAGTGTTGGTGGTGGTATTGGTGGTGGTGGTAATGGTGGTGGTGGTGGTATTGGTGACATTGGTGGTGGTGGTGGTATTGGTGGTGGTGGTATTGGTGGTGGTGGTGGTATTGGTGATGGTGGGTAGTGGTGGTATTGGTGGTGGTGGTATTGGTGGTATTGGTGGTGGTGGGTATTGGTGGTGGTGGAATTGGTGGTATTGGTGGTGGTGGTATTGGTGGTGGTGGTATTGGTGGTGTTAGTGGTGGTATTGGTGGTGGTGGTATTGGTGGTGGTGGTGGTGGTATTGGTATTGGTGGTGGTAGTGGTATTGGTAGTGGTATTGGTGGTGGTGGTATTGGTGGTGGTGGTATTGATGGTGATGGTATTGGCAGTGGTATTGGTGGTGGTGGTGATGTTGGTATTGGTGGTGGTGGTATTGGTGGTGGTGATGGTGGAATTGGTGCTGGTGGTATTGGTGGTGATGGTGGTATTGGTGGTATTGGTGGTGGTATTGGTATTGGTGGTGGTATTGGTGGTGGTGGTATTGGTGGTGGTATTGCTGGTGGTATTGGTGGTGGTATTGGTAGTGGTGGTGGTGGTATTGGTGGTGGTGGTTGTATTGGTGGTGGTATTGGTGGTGGTATTGGTGGTAGTATGGTGGTGGTGGTGGCATTGGTGGTGGTGGTAATGGTGGTGGTATTGGTGGCATTGGTGGTGGTGGTGTGTGGTGGTGGTATTGCTGGTGGTGTGTGGTATTGGTGGTGGTATCTGTAGTGGTATTGGTGGTGGTGGTGGTATTGGTGGTGGTGGTATTGGTGGTGGTATTGGTGGTGGTATTGGTGGTGGTGGTATTGGTGGTGGTGGTGATTGGTGGTGGTGGTATTGGTGGTGGTGGTATTGGTAGTGGTATTGGTGGTGGTGATGGTATTGGTGGTGGTGGTATTGGTTGGTGGTGGTATTGGTGGTGGTGGTATTGGTGGTGGTGGTATTGTTGGTGGTGGTATTGGTGGTGGTGGTATTGGTAGTGGTATTGGTGGTGGTGGTGGTATTGGTGGTGGTGGCATTGGTGGTGGTATTGGTGGAATTAGTGAAGGTATTGGTGGTGGTGGTGGAATTGGTGGTGGTGGTATTGGTGGTATCGGTATTAGTGGTGATGGTATTGCTGGTGGTAGTGTTATTGGTGGTGGTATTGGTGGTATTGGTTGTGATGGTGGTAGGATTGGTGGTGGTGGTATTGGTATTGGTGGTGTTATTGGTGGTGGTGTTACTGGTGGTAGTGGCGGGTGGTGGTATTGGTGGTGGTGGTATTGGTTGTGGCATTCATTGTTGGTGGTATTGGTGGTGGTGGTATTGCTGGTAGTATTGGTGCTTTTGGTGGTATTGGTGGTGTTGTTGGTGGTGGTATTGGTGGTGTGTATTGGTGGTGGTGGTATTGGTGGTGGTATTGGTGGTGGTGGTATTGGTGGTGTTGTATTGGTGGTGGTATTGGTGGTGGTGGTATTGGTGGTGGTGGTATTGGTGGTTGTGGTGGTATTGGTGGTGGTGGTGGTATTGGTGGTGGTATTGGTGGTAGTGGTTGGTGGCATTGGTGGTGGTGGTATTGGTGGTGGTATTGGTGGTATTGGTGGTGGTGATTGCGGTGGTGGTATTGGTGGTGGTGGTGGTATTGGTGGTGGTATCTGTAGTGGTATTAGTGGTGGTGGTGGTATTGTTGGTGGTGGTATTGGTGGTGGTATTGGTGGTATTGGTGGTGATGGTATTGGTGGTGGTGGTATTGGTGGTGGTGGTGGTATTGGTGGTGGTGGTATTGGTGGTGGTGGTATTGGTGGTGGTATTGGTGGTGGTGATGGTATTGGTGGTGGTGGTATTGGTGGTGGTGGTGGTATTGGTGGTGGTGGTATTGGTTGGTGGTGGTATTGGTGGTGGTGGTATTGTGTGGTGGTGGTATTGGTGGTGGTGGTATTGGTGGTGGTATTGGTGGTGATGGTATTGGTGGTGATGGTGTTACTGGTGGTGGTATTGGTGGTGGTGGCATTGTTGGTGTTGGTGGTGGTATTGGTGGCATTGGTGGTGGTGGTGGTAGTGGTGGTGGTGGTGGTATTGGTGGTGGTGGTATTGTAGTGGTATTGGTGGTGGTATTGGTGGCAGTGGTATTGGTATTGGTGGTGGTGGTATTGGTGGTGGTGGTGGTATTGGTGTTGGTATTGGTGGTGATATTGGTGGTGGTGGTATTGGTGGTGGTGTTGGTGGTGGTGGTATTGGTGGTGGTGGTGGTGGTGGTGGTGGTGGTATTGGTGGTGGTATTGGGATTGGTGGTGCTGGTATTGGTGGTGGTGGTGGTATTGGTGGTGGTATTGGTGGTGGTATTGGTGGTGGTGGTATTGGTGGTGGTATTGGTGGTAGTGGTGTTGGTGGTATTGGTGGTGGTGGTATTGGTGGTGGTGGTGGTATTGGTGGTGGTATTGGTGGTGGTGGTTGGTATTGGTGGTGGTATTGGTGGTAGTGGTTTGGTGGTGGTGGTATTGGTGGTGGTATTGGTGGTATTGGTGGTGATGGTGGTGGTGGTATTGGTGGTGGTGGTATTGGTGGTGTTATTGGTGGTGGTGTTACTGGTGGTAGTGGCGTGGTGGTGGTATTGGTGGTGGTGGTATTGGTGGTGGCATTCATTGGTGGTGGTGGTATTGGTGGTGGTGGTATTGGTGGTAGTATTGGTGGTATTGGTGGTATTGGTGGTGGTGTTGGTTGGTGGTGGTATTGGTGGTTGTATTGGTGGTGGTGGTATTGGTGGTGCTATTGGTGGTGGTGGTATTGGTGGTGTTGTATTGGTGCGTGGTATTGGTGGTTGTATTGGTGCTGGTGGTATTGGTGGTTGTGGTTGTATTGGTGGTGGTGGTGGTATTGGTGGTGGTATTGGTGGTAGTGTTGGTGGTATTGGTGGTGGTGGTAATGGTGGTGGTATTGGTGGCATTGGTGGTGGTGATTGGTGGTGGTGGTATTGCTGGTGGTGTGTGGTATTGGTGGTGGTATCTGTGGTGGTATTGGTGGTGGTGGTGGTATTGTTGGTGGTGGTATTGGCGGTGGTATTGGTGATGGTATTGGTGGTGGTGGTATTGGTGGTGGTTGTATTGGTGGTGGTGGTGGAATTATTGGTGGTGGTATTGGTGGTGGTGGTATTGGCAGTGGTATTGGTGGTGGTGATGGTATTGGTGGTGGTGGTATTGGTGGTGGTGGTGGTATTGGTGGTGGTGGTATTGGTGGTGGTGGTATTGGTGGTGATGGTATTGGTGGCGATGCTGTTACTGGTGGTGGTATTGGTGGTGGTGGTGGCATTGGTGGTGTTGGTGGTGATATTGGTGGCATTGGTGGTGGTGGTGGTATTGGTGGTGGTGGTGGTATTGGTGGTGGTGGTATTTGCAGTGGTATTGGTATTGGTGGTGGTGGTATTGGTGGTGGTGGTATTGGTGGTGGTGGTGGTGGTATTGGTGGTGGTATTGGTGGTGGTGGTATTGGTGGTTGTGGTGGTATTGGTGGTGGTGTTGGTATTGGTGGTGGTATTGGTGGTGGTATTGGTGGTGGTGGTATTGGTGGTGGTATTGGTGGTAGTGGTGGTGGTGGTATTGGTGGTGGTGGTATTGGTGGTGGTGGTGGTATTGGTGGTGGTATTGGTGGTGGTGTTGGTATTGGTGGTGGTGGTATTGGTAGTGGTATTGGTGGTGGTGGTATTGGTGTTGGTATTGGTGGTGGTGATGGTATTGGTGTGGTATTGGTGGTGGTATTGGTAGTGGTGGTATTGGTATTGGTGGTGGTGGTATTGGTGGTATTGGTGGTGGTGGTGGTATTGGTGGTGGTGGTATTGTTATTGGTGGTAGTGGTATTGGTATTAGTGGTAGTGGTATTGGTGGCATTGGTGGGGGTGGTGGTATTGGTGGTGGTGGTGATATTGGTGGTGGTGTTATTGGTGGTATTGGTAGTGGTATTGGTGGTGGTATTGGTGGTATTGGTGGTATTGGTGGTGGTGGTGGTGGTATTGGTGGTGGTGTTGGTATTGGTGGTGGTGGTGGTATTGGTGGTGGTGGTATTGGTGGTGGTATTGGTATTGGTGGTGATGTTATTGGTGGTGGTGGTATTGGTGGTGGTATTGGTGGTATTGGTGGTATTGGTGGTGGTGGTTGTATTGGTGGTGGTGGTATTGGTGGTGGTATTGGTATTGGTGGTGGTATTGGTGGTTGTGGTATTGGTGGTATTGGTGGTGGTGTTATTGGTGGTGGTGGTGGTGGTATTGGTGGTAGTGGTATTGGTGGTGGTGGTATTGGTGGTATTGGTGGTGGTAGTATTGGTGGTGGTGTTATTGGTGGTGGTGTTTGTATTGGTGGTGGTGGTATTGGTGGTATTGGTGGTATTGGTGGTGGTGGTGTTGGTGGTGGTGGTATTGGTGGTGGTGGTATTGTTGGTGGTGGTATTGGTGGTGGCATTGGTGGTATTGGTGGTGGTGGTAGTTGGTGGTGTTGGTATTGGTGGTGGTGTGATGGTATTGGTGGTGGTGGTATTGGTATTGGTGGTGGTGGTATTGGTGGTATTGGTGGTGATGGTATTGGTGGTGGTGGTGATGGTATTGGTGGTGGTGGTATTGGTATTGGTGGTGGTGGTATTGGTGGTTGTATTGGTGTTGGTGTTGGTATTGGTGGTGGTATTGGTGGTGGTATTGGTGGTGGTATTGGTGGTGGTGGTATTGGTATTGGTGGTAGTGGTATTAGTGGTAGTGGTGATATTGGTGGTGGTGTTGTTAGTGGTGGTGGTATTTGTATTGGTGGTATTGGTGATAGTATTTGTGGTGGTGGTATTGGTGCTGGTGGAATTGATGGTAGTGGTGGTATTGGTGGTGGTGTTGGTGGTACTGGTGGTGGTGGTATTGGTGGTGGTGGTATTGGTGGTGGTGGTATTGGTATTGGTGGTGGTGGTATTGGTGGTGGTGGTGGTGGTATTGGTGGTGGTGGTATTGGCATTGGTGGTGGTGGTATTGGTGGTGGTAGGATTTGGTGGTGGTGGTGGTATTGGTGGTGGTATTGGTATTGGTGGTGGTGGTATTGGTGGTGGTATTGGTAGTGGTGGTATTGGTGGTGAGTATTGGTGGTGGTGGTATTGGTGGTGGTGGTTGTATTGGTGGTATTGGTGGTGGTGGTGGTATTGGTGGTGGTATTGTAGTGGTATTGGTGGTGGTAGTATTGGTGGTGGTGATGGAATTGGTGGTGGTGATATTGGTGGTGGCAGTGGTATTGGTGGTATTGGTATTGGTGGTATTGGTATTGGTGGTGGTGGAATTGGTGGTGATGGTATTGGTGGTGGTGGTATTGGTGGTGGTCTTGCTGGTGGTATTGGTGGTGATATTGGTAGTGTTGGTGGTGGTATTGGTGGTGGTAGGTGGTGGTATTGGTATTGGTGGTGGTATTGGTGATGGTGGTATTGGTGTCATTTCTGATGGTATTGGTGGTGATTTTAGTGGTGGTATTGGGGGTATTGGTATTGGTGGTATTGGTGGTGGTGTTATTGGTGGTGGTGGTGGTATTGGTGGTGGTGGTATTGGTGATATTGGTGGTGGTAGTATTGGTGGTAAAGGTGTTGGTGGTATTGGTGGTGGTATTGGTGGTATTGGTGGTAGTGGTGGTGGTGGTATTGTTTGTGGTGGTATTGGTGGTGGTGGTATTGGTGGTGGTATTTGTAGTGGTATTGGTGGTGTGGTAGCATTGGTGGTGGCATTTGTGGTATTTGTGGTGGTGGTAGTTGGTGGTGTTGGTATTGGTGGCATTGGTGGGGGTGGGAGTATTGGTGGTGTTGGTGGTGGTATTGGTGGTGGAATTGGTGATAGTGGTATTGGTGGCATTGGTATTGGTGGTGGTGGTATTGGTGGTGGTGGTATTGGTGATGGTGGTATTGGTGATGGTGGTATTGGTGGTGGTGGTATTGGTGATGGTGGTATTGGTGGTGGTGGTATTGTTTGGTGGTGGTGTTGGTGGTATTGCTGGTAGTATTGGTGGTGATGGTATTGGTGGTGGTGGTATTAGTATTGGTGGTTTTGGTGGTGTTGGTGGTATTGGTATTGGTATTGGCAGTGGTATTGGTGGTGGTGGTGGTTGTATTGGTGGTGGTGGTATTGGTGGCATTGGTGGTGGTGGTTGTGGTATTGTTGGTGGTGGTATTGGTGGTAGTGATATTGTTGGTGGTGGTGGTATTAGTGGTGGAATTGGTTTGGTATTGGTGGTAGTGGTATTGATGGTGGTATTGGTGATAGTGGTATTGGTGGTGGTGGTATTGCTGGTGGTGGTATTGGTGGTAGTATTGGTGGTTGTGGTGGTATTGGTGGTGATGGTGGTATTGGTGGTGGTATTGGTTGTATTGGTATTGGTGGTGGTATTGGTGGTGGTGGTATTGCTGGTGGTGTGTGGTATTGGTGGTGTTGGTGGTAGTGGTGGTATTGGTATTGGTGGTGGTGGTATTGGTGGTGGTATTGGTGGTGGTCATGGTGTTGGTGGTGGATTGGTGGTATTTTGGTGGTGGTGGTATTGGTGGTGGTGGTGGTATTGGTGGTGGTGGTGGTATTGGTGGTGGTATTGGTAGTTGGTGGTATTGGTGGTGGTGGTGGTATTGGTGGTGGTGGTGGTTTTTGTGGTGGTGGTGGTATTGGTGGTGGTAGTATCAGTGCCATTGGTGGTATTGGTGGTGGTGGTATTGATTGTGGTTGTGGTATTGGTGGTGGTATTGGTGGTGGTCTTGCTGGTGGTATTGGTGGTGCTGGTATTGGTTGTATTTCTGATGGTATTGGTGGTGGTTTTAGTGGTGGTGTTGGTGGTGGTGGTATTGTGGTATTGGTGGTGGTGTTAGTGGTGGTGGTGGTGGTATTGGTGGTGGTGGTGGTATTGGTGATTTTATTGTTGATGGTGTTGGTGTTGGTGAGATTGGTGAGAGTGGTGGTGGTGGTATTGGTGGTGGTGGTGGTATTGGTGATTTTATTGTTGATGGTGTTGGTGGTGGTAATGTTGGTGGTATTGGTGGTGGTGGCATTGGTGGTGTTGGTGGTGGCATTTGTGGCATTGATGGTGGTGATGGTATTGGTGGTGGTATTAGTAGTGATGGTGGTGGTATTGGTGGTGGTGGTATTGGTGGTGGTATTGGGGTAGTATTGATGGTTGTGGTGGTATTGGTGGTGATGGTGGTATTGGTGGCAATGGTGGTGGTGGTATTGGTATTGGTGGTGGTGGTATTGGTGGTGGTGGTGGTGGTGGTATTGGTGGTGGCATTAGTGGTGGTGGTATTGGTGGTGGTGGTATTGGTGGTGGTATTGGTGTGTGATGGTATGTGGTGGTATTGGTGGTGATGGTGGTATTGGTGGCAATGGTGGTGGTGGTATTGGTATTGGTGGTGGTGGTATTGGTGGTGGTGGTGGTGGTGGTGGTATTGCTGGTGGTGGTGGTATTGGTGGTGGTGGTGGTATTGGTGGTGATATGGTAGGTGGTTGTGGCATTGGTGGCATTGATGGTGGTGGTGGTGGTATTGGTGGGGGGGTGGTATTGGTGGTGGTGGTGATATTGGTGGTGGTATTGGTGGCATTGGTGGTGGTATTGGTTGTGAGGGTGCTGGTATTGGTGGTGGTGGTATTGGTGGTGGTATTGGTGGTGGTGGTATTGGTGGTGGTGGTGGTATTGGTGGTAGTATTGGGGGTTTTGGTGGTATTGGTGGTGGTGGTGGTATTGGTGGTAGTGCTATGGGTGGTGGTGGTATTGGTGGTGATATTGGTGGTGGTGTTATTGGTGGTATTGGTGGCATTGGTATTGGTGGTGGTGGTATTGGTGGTGGTGGTATTTGTGGTAGTATTGGTGGTTGTGGTGGTATTGGTGGTGATGGTGGTATTGGTGGTGGTATTGGTTGTATTGGTATTGGTGGTGGTGGTATTGGTGGTGGTATTGGTGGTGGTGGTGGTGTGGTGTTGGTGGTGAGATTGGTGGTGGTGGTAATGGTGGTGGTAGTGGTATTGGTATTGGTGGTGGTGCTATTGGTGGTGGTGGTGGTGGTGGTATTGGTGGTGGTAGTATCGGTTCCATTGGTGGTATTGGTGGTGGTGGTAGTATTGTGGTGGTGGTATTGGTGGTGTTATTGGTTGTGATGGTGGTGGTATTGGCGGTATTGGTGGTGGTATTGGTGGTGGTGGTATTGGTGGTGGTGGTATTGGTGGTTGGTGGTATTGGTATTGGTGGTGGTATTGGTGGTGATGGTGGTATTGGTGGTGGTGGTATTGGTGGTGGTGATGTAATTGGTGGTGGTGGCATTGGTGGTAGTATTTGTGGTTTTGGTGGTATTGGTGGTGGTATTGGTGGTGTTGGTTGTATTGGTGGTATTGGTGGTGGTGGTGGTATTGGTGGTGGTGGTATTGGTATTGGTGGGGGTGGTATTGCTGGTGGTGGTGGTGTTGGTGGTGATATTGGTATGGTGGTGGTATTGGTATTGGTGGTGGTGGTATTGGTGGTGGTGGTGGTATTGGTGGTATAGGTGGTGGTGGTATTGGTGGTGGTGGTATTGGTGGTGGTATTGGTATTGATGGTGGTGGTATTGGTGGTTGGTATTGGTGGTGGTGTTGGTATTGGTGGTGGTATTGGTGGTGGTGGTATTGGTGGTGGTAGTATTGGTGGTGGTATTGGTATTGGTGGTGGTGGTATTGATGGTTGTATTGGTGGTTGTGGTATTGGTGGTCGTGGTGGTATTGGTGGTGGTATTTGAAGTGGTATTTGTATTGGTGGTGGTGGTATTGGTGGTGGTATGGGTGGTGGTGGTATTGGTGGTGGTATTGGTGGTGGTGGTGGTGGTGGTGGTGGTATTGGTGGTGGTGGTGATATGGTAGTGGTTGTGGTGGTATTGGTATTGGTGGTGGTATTGGTGGTGGTGGTGGTATTGGTGGTGGTGGTGGTTGTGGTGGTATTGGTGGTGGTGGTATTGGTGGTGGTGATGGAGTTGGTGGTGGTGATATTGGTGGTGGTATTGGTGGTATTGGTATTGGTGGTGGTGATATTGGTGGTGGTCTTGCTGGTGGTATTGGTGGTGCTGGTATTGGTTGTGGTTTCTGATGGTATTGGTGGTGGTTTAGTGGTGGTATTGGTGGTG
Source organism: Calotriton arnoldi (assembly GCA_963921515.1). Taxonomy (NCBI): domain Eukaryota; kingdom Metazoa; phylum Chordata; class Amphibia; order Caudata; family Salamandridae; genus Calotriton; species Calotriton arnoldi. The sequence continues at coordinate 119,979 of CAWUFW010017261.1, forward strand.
GTGGTATTGTGGTATTGGTGGTGGTGTTAGTGGTGGTGGTGGTATTGGTGGTGGTGGTGGTGGTATTGGTGGTGGTGGTGGTATTGGTGATTTTATTGGTGATGGTGTTGGTGTTGGTGAGATTGGTGGAGTGGTGGTGATGGTATTGGTGTTGGTGGTGGTAATGTTGGTGGTATTGGTGGTGGTGGCATTGGTGGTGTTGGTGGTGGCATTGGTGGCATTGGTGGTGGTGATGGTATTGGTGGTGGTATTGGTAGTGATGGTGGTATTGGTGGCAATGGTGGTGGTATTGGTATTGGTGGTGGTGGTATTGGTGGTGGTGGGTGGTGGTGGTATTGGTGGTGGCATTCATTGGTGGTGGTATTGGTGGTGGTGGTATTGGTGGTGGTGGTGGTGGTGATATTGGTGGTAGTTGTGGCATTCATGGCATTGGTGGTGGTGGTATTGGTGGTATTGGTGGTGGTGGTATTGGTGGTGGTGGTGATATTGGTGGTGGTATTGGTGGTATTGGTGGTGGTATTGGCTGTGATGGTGCTGGTGATGGTGGTGGTGGTATTGGTGGTGGTGGTATTGGTGGTGGTGGTATTGGTGGTGGTGGTGGTATTGGTGGTAGTGCTATGGGTGGTGGTGGTATTGGTGGTGATATTGGTGGTGGTGTTATTGGTGGTATTGGTGGCATTGGTATTGGTGGTGGTGGTATTGGTGGTGGTGGTGGCATTGCGTGGTGGTTGGTGGTGGTATTGGTGGTATTGGTGGTGGTATTGGTGGTGGTATTGGTGGTGGTATTGGTGGTGGTATTGGTGGTGGTTTGTTGGTGATATTGGTGGTGGTATTGGTGGTGGTATTGGTGATGGTGGTGGTGTGGTGGTGGCTGTTGGTGGTATTGGTGGTGGTATTGGGATTGGTGGTGGTGGTATTGGTGGTGGTGGTGGTATTGGTGGTGGTATTGGTGATATTGGTGGTGGTAGTATTGGTGGTAATGGTGTTGGTGGTATTGGTGGTGGTATTGGTGGTGGTATTGGTGGTATTGGTGGTGATATTGGTGGTGATATTGGTGGTGGTGGTATTGGTGGAATTGGTATTGGTGGTGGTGGTATTGGTGGTATTGGTGGTGGTGGTGACATTGCTGGTGTTGGTGGTGGTATTGGTGGCATTGGTGGTGGCATTGGTGGCATTGGTGGTGGTGTTGGTGCTGGTGGTATTGGTGGTGGTGGTATTGCTGGTAGTATTGGTGGTTTTGGTGGTGGTATTGGTGGTGGTGGTGGTGGTGGTGGTGGTGTTATTGGTGGTGGTGGTATTGGTGGTGATATTGGTGGTGGTGGTGGTATTGGTGGTGGTGGTATTGGTGGTATTGGTGGTGGTATTGGTAGTGGTGGTGGTGGTATTGGTGGTGGTGATGGTGGTATTGGTGATGGTATTGGTGGTGGTGGTATTGGTGGTATTTGTGATGGTATTGGTGGTGGTATTGGTGGTGGTGGTATTGGTGGTGGTGGTGGCATTGGTGGTGGTGTTGGTATTGGTGGTGGTGGTATTGGTGGTGGTATTGGTGGTGATGGTGGTGGTATTGGTGGGGTGGTATTGGTGGTGGTATTGGTGGTGGTGGTGGTATTGATTGGTGGTGGTATTGGTGGTGGTGGTAGTTGCAGTGGTATTGGTGGTGTTTGGTGCAGTGGTATTGGTATTGGTGGTGGTGGTATTGGTGGTGGTGGTGGTATTGGTTGTATTGGTGGTATTGGTGGTGGTGGTATTGCTGGTTATGGTATTGGTGGTGATGCTGTTACTCGTGGCGGTATTGGTTGTGGTGGCATTGTTGGTGTTGGTGGTGATATTGGTGGTATTGTTGGTGGTGCTGGTATTGGTGGTGGTGGTGGAATTGGTGGTGGTGGTATTGGTGGTGGTATTGGGATTGGTGGTGGTGGTATTGGTGGTGGTGGTATTGGTGGTGGTGGTGGTATTGGTGGTATTGTTGGTGGTGCTGGTATTGGTGGTGGTGGTGGAATTGGTGGTGGTGGTATTGGTGGTGGTATTGGGATTGGTGGTGGTGGTATTGGTGGTGGTGGTATTGGTGGTGGTGGTGGTGGTATTGGTGATGGTATTGGTGGTGGTGGTATTGGTGGTATTGGTGATGGTATTGGTGGTGGTGGTATTGGTGGTGGTATTGGTGGTGGTGATGGTGTGTGGTGGTATTGGTGGTGGTGGTGGTATTGGTGGTGGTATTGGTGGTGGTGGTATATGGTGATGGTATTGGTGGTGGTGGTATTGGTGGTATTGGTATTGGTGGTGGTGGCATTGGTGTGTATTGGTGGTGGTGGTGGTATTGGTGGTGGCATTGGTGGTATTGGTGGTGGTGGTATTGGTGTCATTGGTGGGGTGGTGGTATTGGTGGTGGTGGTGATATTGATGGTGGTATTGGTGGTGGTATTGGTGGTGGTGGTATTAGTGGTGGGGGTGGTATTTGTCGTATTGGTGGTGGTGGTATTGGTGGTGGTGGTATTGGTGGTGGTGGTATTGGTCGTATTGGTGGTGGTGGTGGTACTGGTGGTGGTATTGGTGGGGATGGTGGTATTTGTGGTATTGGTGGTGGTATTGGTTGTGATGGTGGTGGTATTCGTGGTGGTGGTAATGGTGGTGGTGGTATTGGTGGTATTGGTGGTATTGGTGGTTGTATTGGTGGTGGTATTGGTGGTGGTATTGGTGGTGGTATTGGTGGTGGTATTGGTGGTGGTATTGGTGGTAGTGGTGTTGGTGGTATTGGTGGTTGTGGTATTGGTGGTGGTGGTGGTACTGGTGGTGGTATAGTGGTGGTTGTGGTCATGGCATTGGTGGTAGTGGTATTGGTGGCATTGGTGGGGGTGGTGGTATTGGTGGTGGTGGTGGTATTGGTGGTGGTGGTATTGGTGGTATTGGTGGCATTGGTATTGGTGGTGGTGGTATTGGTGGTATTGGTGGTGGTGGTATTGCTGGTAGTATTGGTGGTTGTGGTGGTATTGGTGGTGGTGGTATTGGTGGTATTGGTGGTGGTGATGGTGGTGGTATTGGTGGTGGTATTGGTGGTGTGGTGGTATTGGTGGTGGTATTGGTGGTGTTGGTGGTATTGGTGGTGGTATTGGTGGTGGTATTGGTGGTGGTATTGGTGGTGGTGGTGGTGGTGGTATTGGTGGTTGTGGTATTGGTGGTGGTGGTATTGGTGGTGGTATTGGTGGTATTGGTGGCATTGGTATTGGTGGTGGTGGCATTGGTGGTGGTGGTGGTATTGGTGGCATTGGTGGTGGTATTGGTGGTGGTATTGGTGGTGGTTTGTTGGTGATATTGGTGGTATTGGTGGTGATATTGGTGATGGTGGTGTTGGTGGTGCTGTTGGTGGTATTGGTGGTGGTATTGGGATTGGTGGTGGTGGTATTGGTGGTGGTGGTATTGGTGGTATTGTTGGTGGTGCTGGTATTGGTGGTGGTGGTGGAATTGGTGGTGGTGGTATTGTTGGTGGTATTGGGATTGGTGGTGGTGGTATTGGTGGTGGTGGTGGTGGTGGTATTGGTGATGGTATTGGTGGTATTGGTGGTATTGGTGGTGGTGGTATTGGTGGTGGTGGAGGTATTGGTGGTGGTGATGGTGTTGGTGAGATTGGTGGTATTGGTGGTGGTGGTATTGGTGGTGGTGGCATTGGTGGTATTGGTGGTGGTGGTGGTATTGGTGGTGGTGGTGGTGAGATTGTGGTGGTGGTGGTATTGGTGGTTGTGGATTGTGGTGGTAGTATTGGTGGTGGTGGTGGTGGTGGTATTGGTGGTATTGGTATTGGTGGTGGTGTCATTGGTGGTATTGGTGGTGGTGGTGGTACTGGTGGTGGTATTGGTGGTGGTGGCATTGGTGGTATTGGTATTGGTAGTGATGGTATTGGTGGTGGTGGTGGTATTGGTGGTGGTATTGGTGGTGGTGGTATTGGTTGTGATGGTGGTGGTATTGGTGGTGGTGGTATTGGTGGTGGTGGTATTGGTGGTGGTGGTGGCATGCATTGGTGGTGGTATTGGTGGTGGTGGTATTGGTGGTGGTATTCGTGGTGTTGGTGGTATTGGTGGTGATGGTATTGGAGGTGGTGGTGGTATTGGTGTGTGGTGGCATTGGTGGTGGTGGTATTGGTGGTGGTATTGGTGGCATGGTGGCTGGTGGTGGTATTGGTGGTGGCGTTGGTATTGGTGGTGGTATTGGTGGCATTGGTGGTGGTGGTGGTATTGGTGGTGGTGGTATTGGTGGTGGTGGTATTGCAGTGGTATTGGTGGTGGTTTTGGTGGCTGGTGGTATTGGTATTGGTGGTGGTGGTATTGGTGGTGGTGGTGGTTGTGGTATTGGTGGTGATATTGGTGGTGGTGGTATTGGTGGTCGTGGTGGTATTGGTGGTGGTGGTATTGGCAGTGGGTATTGGTGGTGGTATTGGTGTTGGTATTGGTGGTGGTATTGTTGGTGGTGGTGGTATTGGTGGTGGTATTGGTGGTGGTATTGGGTGTGGTGGTGGAATTGGTGGTGGTGGTATTGGTGGTGTTGGTGGTATTGGTGGTGGTGGTGGTGGTGGTGGTATTGGTGGTGGTGATGGAATTGGTGGTGGTGATATTGGTGGTGGCAGTGGTATTGGTGGTATTGGTAGTGGTGGTATTGGTGGAATTGGTGGTGATGGTATTGGTGGTGGTGGTATTGGTGGTGGTGTTATTGGTGGTATTGGTGGTGGTGGTGGCATTGGTGGTAGTGGTATTGGTGGCATTGGTATTGGTGGTGGTGGTATTGGTGGTGGTGGTGGTGGCATTGGTGGTGGTGGTATTGGTTGGTGGTATTGGTGGTGGTGGTGGTATTGATGGTGGTGGTATGTGGTGGTATTGGTGGAGGTATTGGTAGTAGTGGTGGTGGTGGTGTTGGTGGTGGTATTGGTGGTGGTATTGGTGGCATTGGTGGTGGTGGTATTGGTGGTGGTGGTATTGGTGGTGGTGGTATTGGTGGTAGTGGTATTGGTGGTGTGTGGTATTGGTGGTGGTATTGTGTTGGTGGTATTGGTGGTAGTGGTATTGGTGGTGGTATTGGTGGTATTGGTGATAGTGGTATTGGTGGTGGTGGTATTGGTGGTGGTATTGGTGGTTGTGGTGGTATTGGTGGTGATGGTGGTATTGGTGGTGGTGGTATTGGTGGTAGTGGTGGTGGTATTGGTGGTGGTATTGGTGGTGGTGGTATTGCTGGTGGTGGTGGTATTGCTGGTGGTGGTGGTATTGGTGGTGGTATTGGTGGTGGTGGTGCATTGGTGGTGGTGGTGGTATTGGTGGTAGTATTGGTGGTGGTGGTATTGGTGGTATTGGTATTGGTGGTGATGGTATTGGCTGGTGGTAGTGGTATTGGTGGTGGTGTTGGTGGTGGTATTGGTGGTGGTGGTATTGGTGGTGGTGGTATTGGTGGTGGTATTGGTGGTGTATTGGTGGTGGTGGTATTGGTGGTGGATTGGTGGTATTGGTGGTGGTGGTATTGGTGGTGGTGGTATTGGTGGCTGGTGGTGGTATTGGTGGTGGTGGTATTGGTTGCATTGGTGGTGGTGGTGGTATTGGTGGTGGTATTGGTTGGATGGTGGTGGTATTGGTGGTGGTGGTAATGGTGGTGGTATTGGTGGTGGTGATATTGGTGGTATTGGTGGTGGTATTGGTGGTGGTGGTATTGGTGGTGTGGTGGTATTGGTGGTGGTGGTGGTGGTGGTGCTATTGGTGGTGGTGGTGGTATTGGTGGTGGTGGTATTGGTGGTGGTGGTGGTGGTATTGGTGGTGGTATTGGTGGTTGATGGTGGTATTGGTGGTGGTGGTGGTATTGGTGTGTGGTGGTGGTGGTGGTGGTATTGGTGGTGGTAGCTAGTGGTGGTATTGGTGGTGGTGGTGGCATTGGTGGTATTGGTGGTGGTGGTATTGGTGGTGGTAGTATCGGTGCATTGGTGGTATTGGTGGTTGGTGGTATTGGTGGTGGCATGGTATTGGTGGTGGTATTGGTGGTGGTATTGGTGGTGATGGTGGTGGTATTGGTGGTGGTGGTATTGGTGGTGGTATTGGTGGTGGTATTGGTGGTGATGGTGGTATTGGTGGTGGTGGTGGTGGTGGTATTGGTGGTGGTGGCATTGGTGGTGGTATTGGTGGTATTGGTGGTGGTATTGTAGTGGTATTGGTGGTGGTGGTGGTATTGGTGGTTTGGTGGTATTGGTGGTGCTGGTATTGGTGGTGGTATTGGTGGTGTTGGTGGTATTGGTGGTATTGGTGGTGGTGGTATTGGTGGTGGTGGTATTGGTGGTGGTGGTGGTATTGGTGGTGGTATTGGTGGTGTGTGGTTGTATTGGTGGTGGTATTGGTTGTGATGGTGGTGGTATTGGTGGTGGTGGTATTGGTGGTGGTGGTATTGGTGGAGGTTATACTGGTGGTGGTGGTGGGTGGTGGTGGTATTGGTGGTGGTGGCATTCATTGGTGGTGGTATTGGTGGTGGTTGTATTGGTGGTGGTTGTGGTGGTTTTGGTGGTATTGGTGGTGGTGGTATTGGTGGTAGTGGTGGTATTGGTGGTATTGGTGGTATTGGTGGTGGTGGTATTGGTGGTGGTATTGGTGGTGGTGTTGGTGGTGGTGGTATTGGTGGTATTGGTATTGGTGGTGATTGGTGGTGGTGGTGGTAGTGGTGGTGGTATTGGTGGTGGTGGTGGTATGTGGTGGTGGTGGTGGTATTAGTGGTGATGGTATTGCTGGTGGTAGTGTTATTGGTGGTGGTATTGGTGGTGGTGGTGGTGGTGGTATTGGTGGTGGTATTGGTGGTGGTGGTATTGGTGGTGGTGGTATTGGTGGTGGTGGTATTGGTGGTGGTATTGGTGGTGGTGGTGGTATTGGTGGTGGTAGTCAGTGGTGGTGGTATTGGTGGTCATGGTGGTATTGGTGGTGGTGGTATTGGTGGTGGTAGTGGTGGTGGTATTGCGGTGGTGGTATTGCTGGTGGTGGTATTGGTGGTGGTGTGTGGTATTGGTGGTGGTGGTTGTAGTGGTGGTTGTGATAGTGGTGGTGGTGGTATTGGTGCTGGTGGTATTGGTGGTGGTATTGGTGGTGGTATTGGTGGTGGTGGTATTGGTGGTGGTGGTATTGGTAGTGGTGGTGGTGGTGGTATTGGTGGTGGTGGTATTGGTGGTGGTGGTATTGGTGATGGTGGTGGTATTGGTGGTGGTGGTATTGGTGGTGATATTGGTGGTGTTATTGGTGGTATTGGTGGTGGTGGTATTGGTGGTGTTGGTATTGGTGGTGGTGGTATTGTGGTGGTGGTAGTATTGGTGGTGGTGGTGGTATTGGTGGTATTGGTGGTGGTGGTATTGGTGATGGTGGTATTGGTGGTGGTGGTGGTATTGGTGGTGGTGGTGGTATTGGTGGCATTGGTGGTGGTGATTGCGGTGGTGGTGATTGTGGTGGTGGTATTGGTGGTGGTGTGTGGTATTGGTGGTGGTGGTATTGGTGGTGGTGGTATTGGTGGTGGTGGTATTGGCGGTGGTATTGGTGATGGTATTGGTGGTGGTGGTATTGGTGGTGGTGGTGGTGGTATTGGTGGTGGTATTGGTGGTGGTGGTAGTGGTATTGGTGGTGGTATTGGTGGTGGTGGTATTGGTGGTGGTGGTATTGGTGGTATTGGTGGTGGTGGTATTGGTGGTTGGTGGTGGTATTGGTGGTGGTGGCATTGGTGGTGGTGGTATTGGTGGTGGTGGTGGTATTGGTGGTGGTGGTATTGGTGGTAGTGGTGGTGGTGGTGTTATTGGTGGTGGTATTGGTGGTGGTAGTGGTATTGGTGGTGGTGGTGGTATTGGTGGTGGCATTATTGGTGGTGGTATTGGTGGTGGTGGTATTGGTGGTGGTATTGGTGGTTGTGGTGGTATTGGTGGTGGTGGTGGTGGTGGTATTGGTGGTATTGGTGGTATTGGTATTGGTGGTGGTGGTATTGGTGGTGGTGGTATTGGTGGTGGTGGTGTTAGTGGTGGTGGTATTGGTGGTGGTGGTGGTGGTGGTGGTGGCATTGTGGTGGTGGTGGTGGTATTGGTGGCATTGGTGGTGGTGGTGGTATTGGTGGTGGTGGTGGTATTGGTGGTGGTATTGGTGGTGGTGGTATTGGTGGTATTGGTGGTAGTGGTGGTATTGGTGATGGTGGTATTGGTGGTGGTGGTATTGGTGGAAATAGTGATGGTATTGGTGGTGGTGGTGGAATTGGTGGTGGTGGTATTGGTAGTAGTATTGGTGGTATTGGTATTAGTGGTGGTGGTATTGCTGGTGGTAGTGGTATTGGTGGTGGTGTTGGTGGTGGTGGTGGTGGTGGTATTGGTGATGGTATTGGTGGTGGTGGTATTGGTGGTGGTGGTATTGGTGGTGGTGGTATTGGTGGTGCTATTGGTGGTGGTGGTGGTATTGGTGGTGGTATCAGTGCTGGTGGTATTGGTGGTCGTGGTTGTATTGGTGGTGGTGGTATTGGTGGTAGTAGTGTTGGTGGTATTGTGGTGGTGGTATTGGTGGTGGTGGTATTGGTGGTGGTGGTGGTATTGGTGGTGGTGTTGGTAGTGGTGGTGGTGGTATTGGTGGTGGTGGTATTGTTGCTGGTGGTATTGGCATTGGTGGTATTGGCAGTGGCATTGGTGGTGGTGGTGGTATTGGTGGTGGTGGTATTGGTGGTAGTGGTGGTGGTAGTATTGGTGGTGTTGGTGGTATTGGTGGTGGTGGTATTGGTGATGGTGGTGGTATTGGTGGTGGTGGTATTGGTGGTGATATTGGTGATGGTATTGGTGGTATTGGTGGTGGTGGTATTGGTGGCGTTGGTATTGGTGGTGGTGGTATTGGTGGGTGGTGGTAGTATTGGTGGTGGTGGTGGTATTGGTGGTATTGGTGGTGGTGGTATTGGTGATGGTGGTATTGGTGGTGGTGGTTGTATTGGTGGTGGTGGTGGTATTGGTGGCATTGGTGGTGGTGATTGTGGTGGTGGTGATTGCAGTGGTGGTATTGCTGGTGGTGTGTGGTGTTGGTGGTGGTGGTATTGGTGGTGGTGGTATTGTTGGTGGTGGTATTGGTGGTGGTATTGGTGATGGTATTGGTGGTGGTGGTATTGGTGGTTGTGGTGGTGGTATTATTGGTGGTGGTATTGGTGGTATTGGTGGTGGTATTGGTGGTGGTATTGGTGGTGGTGGTATTGCTGGTGGTGGTATTGGTGGTATTGGTGGTGGTGGTATTGGTGGTTGTGGTGGTATTGGTGGTGGTGGCATTGGTGGTGGTGGTATTGGTGGTGGTGGTGGAATTGGTGGTGGTGGTATTGGTGGTATTGGTATTAGTGGTGTTATTGGTGGTGGTGTTTCTGGTGGTAGTGGTGGGTATTGGTGGTGGTGGTATTGGTGGTGGCATTCATTGTTGGTGGTATTGGTGGTATTGGTGGTGGTAGTATTGGTGGTTGTGGTGGTATTGGTGGTGGTATTGTTGGTGGTGGTATTGGTGGTGGTGGTGGTACTGGTTGTGGTATTGGTGGTGGTGGTATTGGTGGTGGTATTGGTGGTGGTGGTGGTGGTGGTATTGGTGGTGGTATTGGTGGTGATATTGGTGGTATTGATGGTGGTGGTATTGGTGGTGGTGGTATTGGTAGTGGTGGTGGTATTGGTGGTGGTGGTATTGGTGGTGGTGGTGGTATTGGTGGTGGTGTTGCTGGTGGTGGTGGATTGGTGGTGGTATTGGTGGTGGTGGTATTGCTGGTAGTATTGGTGGTTTTGGTGGTATTGGTGGTGGTGGTATTGGTGGTGGTGATTGGTGGTGGTATTGGTGGTGGTAGTATTGGTGGTTGTGGTGGTATTGGTGGTATTGGTGGTATTGGTGGTGGTGGTATTGATATTGGTGGTGGTGGTATTGGTGGTTGTGGTGGTATTGGTGGTGGTGGTGATGCTAGTGATGGCATTGGTGGTGGTATTGGTGGTATTGGTGGTGGTATTGGTGGTGGTGGTATTGGTGGTGGTGGTATTGCTGGTAGTATTGGTGGTTTTGTTGGTATTGGTGGTGGTGGTATTGGTGGTATTGGTGGTGGTATTGGTGGTGGTGGTGGTATTGGTGGCGGTGGTATTGGTGGTGGTGGTATTGGTGGTAGTATTGGTGGTTGTGGTGGTATTGGTGGTATTGGTGGTGGTATTGTTGGTGGTTGTATTGGTGGTATTGGTGGTGGTGGTGGTATTGGTGGTGGTATTGGTGGTGGTGGTATTGGTGGTGGTGGTAGTTGGTAGTATTGGTGGTGGTGGTGGTATTGGTGGTAGTGGTATTGGTGGTGGTGGTATTGGTGGTGGTGGTATTGGTGGTGGTGGTATTGGTGGTGGTGGTATTGGTGGTGGTGGTATTGCTGGTAGTATTGGTGGTATTGGTGGTGGTGGTATTGGTGGTATTGGTGGTGATTGGTGGTGGTGGTATTGGTGGTGGTGGTATTGGTGGTGGTGGTATTGGTGGTAGTATTGGTGGTTGGTGGTATTGGTGGTGATGGTATTGGTGGTGGTATTGGTATTGGTGGTGGTATTGGTGGTGGTGGTGGTATTAGTGGTGGTATTGGTGGTGGTGGTGGTATTGGTGGTGGTGGTATTGGTGGTGGTGGTATTGGTGGCGTGGTATTGGTGGTGGTGGTATTGGTGGATGGTGGTGGTGGTATTGGTGGTGGTATTGGTGGTATTGGTATTGGTGGTGATGGTGGTATTGGTGGTGGTATTGGTTGGTGGTATTGGTGGTGGTGGTATTAATGGCGGTATTGGTGGTGGTGTTGGTGGTGGTGTTGGTGGTGGTATTGGTGATGGTATTGGTGGCAGTGGTGGTATTGGTGGTGGTGCTATTGGTGGTGGTGGTGTGGTATTGGTGGTGGTGGTATTGGTGGTGGTGGTATTGGTGGTATTGGTGGTGGTGGCATTGGTGGTGGTAGTATTGGTGATGGTATTGGTGGTGGTATTGGTGGTGGTGGTATTGGTGGTGGTGGTGGTGGTGGTGGTATTGGTGGTGGTATTGGTATTGGTGGTGGTATTGGTGGTGGTGGTGGTATTGGTGGTGGTGGTATTGGTGATGGTGGTATTGGTAGTGGTATTGGTGGTGGTGGTGATGGTGGTGGTATTGGTGGTGGTGGTATTGGTGGTGGTGGTATTGGTGGTGGTGGTATTGGTGGTGATGGTGGTATTGGTGGTATTGGTGGTGGTATTAGTAGTGGTGCTGGTGGTATTGGTGGTTGTGGTTGTATTGGTGGTGGTATTGGTGGTAGTAGTGGTGGTGGCATTGGTGGTGGTGGTAATGGTGGAGGTATTGGTGGCATTGGTGGTGGTGATTGCGGTGGTGGTATTGCTGGTGGTGTGTGGTTTTGGTGGTGGTATTGTAGTGGTATTGGTGGTGGTGGTATTGGTGGTGGTGGTATTGGTGGTGGTATTGGTGATGGTATTGGTGGTGGTGGTATTGGTGGTTGTGGTGGTGGAATTATTGGTGGTGGTATTGGTGGTGGTGGTATTGGCAGTGGTATTGGTGGTGGTGATGGTATTGGTGGTATTGGTAGTGGTGGTGGTATTGGTGGTGGTGGTATTGGTGGTGGTGGTATTGGTGGTGGTGGTATTGTTGGTGGTGGTATTGGTGGTGGTATTGGTGGATTAGTGGTGGTATTGGTGGTGGTGGTGGCATTGGTGGTGGAATTGGTGGTGGTGGTATTGGTATTAGTGGTGATGGTATTGCTGGTGGTAGTGTTATTGGTGGTGGTATTGGTGGTATTGGTTGTGATGGTGGTGGGATTGGTGGTGGTGGTATTGGTATTGGTGGTGTTATTGGTGGTGGTGTTACTGGTGGTGGTGGTAGTGGTGGTGGTATTGGTGGTGGTGGTATTGGTGGTGGCATTCATTGTTGGTGGTATTGGTGGTGGTATTGCGGTGGTGGTATTGGTGCTTTTGGTGGTATTGGTGGTGTTGTTGTTGGTGGTGGTATTGGTGGTTGTATTGGTGGTGGTGGTATTGGTGGTGTTGTATTGGTCGTGGTATTGGTGGTGCTATTGGTGGTGGTGGTATTGGTGGTATTGGTATTGGTGGTGGTATTGGTGGTGGTATTGGTGGTAGTAGTGTTGGTGGCATTGGTGGTGGTGGTAATGGTGGAGGTATTGGTGGCATTGGTGGTGGTGATTGCGGTGGTGGTATTGCTGGTGGTGTGTGGTATTGGTGGTGGTATCTGTAGTGGTATTGGTGGTGGTGGTGGTATTGGTGGTGGTGGTATTGGTGGTGGTATTGGTGATGGTATTGGTGGTGGTGGTATTGGTGGTGGTGGTATTGGTGGTGGTGGTGGCATTATTGGTGGTGGTATTGGTGGTGGTGGTATTGGTGGTGGTATTGGTGGTGGTGATGGTATTGGTGGTGGTGGTATTGGTGGTGGTGGTGGTATTGTTGGTGGTGGTATTGGTGGTGGTGGTGGTACTGTTGTGGTATTGGTAGTGGTGGTATTCGTGGAATTGGTGGTGGTGGTGGTGGGGGTATTGGTGGTGGTATTGGTGGTGATATTGGTGGTATTGATGGTGGTGGTATTGATGGTGGTGGTATTGGTAATGGAGGCGGTGGTATTGGTGGTGGTGGTGGTATTGGTGGTGGTGTTGCTTGTGGTGGTGGGTTGTGGTAGAATTGGTGGTGGTGGTATTGCTGGTAGTATTGGTGGTTTTGTTGGTATTGGTGGTGGTGGTATTGGTGGTATTGTTGGTGGTGTTGGTGGTGGTATTGGTGGTGGTAGTATTGGTGGTTGTGGTGGTATTGGTGGTATTGGTGGTATTGGGGGTTGTGCTATTGATATTGGAGGTGGTGGTATTGGTGGTTGTGGTGGTGGTGGTGATACTAGTGATGGCATTGGTGGTGGCATTTGTGGTATTGGTGGTGGTACTGGTGGTGGGGGTATTGGTGGTGGTGGTGGTATTGGTGGTGGTATTGGTGGTGGTGGTATTGGTGGTGGTGGTATTGCTGGTAGTATTGGTGGTTTTGTTGGTATTGGTGGTGGAGGTATTGGTGGTATTGTTGGTGGTGGTATTGGTGGTGGTGGTGGTATTGGTGGTGGTGGTATTGGTGGTGGTGGTATTGGTGGTAGTATTGGTGGTTGTGGTGGTATTGGTGGTATTGATATTGGAGGTGGTGGTATTGGAGGTGGTGGTATTGGTGGTATTGTTGGTGGTGGTGGTGGTATTGGTGGTGGTATTGGTGGTGGTATTGGTGGTGGTGGTATTGGTGGTGGTGGTATTGCTGGTAGTATTGGTGGTTGTGATGGTATTGGTGGTATTGGTGGTATTGGTATTGGAGGTGGTGGTATTGGTGGTGGTGGTATTGGTGGTGGTGGTATTGGTGGTGGTGTTACTGGTTGTGGTGGGTAGTGGTGGTATTGGTGGTGATGGCATTGCTGGTAGTATTGGTGGTTTTGGTGGTGGTGGTATTGGTGGTATTGGTGGTGATAATGGTGGTGGTGGTGGTATTGGTGGTGGTGTTGGTGGTGGTATTGGTATTGGTGGTGGTATTGGTGATGGTGGTGGTATTGGTGGTGATATTGGTGGTGTTATTGGTGGTATTGGTGGTGGTGGTATTGGTGGTGGTCGTATTGGTGGCATTGTTATTGGTGGTGGTGGTATTGCGGGTGGTGGTGGCGGCATTGGTGTTGGTGGTTTTGGAGGTATTGGTATTGGTGGTGGTGGTGGTTGTATTGCTGGTGGTATTGGTGGTGATGGTGGTATTGGTGGTGCTATTGGTAGTGGTGGTATTGGAGGTGGAATTGGTGGTGCTATTGGTAGTGGTGGTATTGGTGGTGGTATTGGTGGTAGTAGTGTTGGTGGTATTGGTGGTGGTGGTAATGGTGGTGGTGTGTGGTATTGGTGACATTGGTGGTGGTGGTTGTGGTGGTGGTGTTGCTTGTGGTGGTGGGTAGTGGTGGTATTGGTGGTGGCGGTGTAGGTATTGGTGGTGGTGGTATTGGTGGTGTTGGAATTGGTGGTATTGGTGGTGGTAGCATTGGTGGTGGTAGCATTGGTGATGGTTTTACTGGTGGTATTGGTGGTGGTGGTATTGGTGGTGGTGGTATTGGTGGTATTGGTGGTTGTATTGGTGGTGGTGGTATTGGTGGTGCTATTGGTGGTGGTGGTATTGGTGGTGTTGTATTGGTCGTGGTATTGGTGGTTGTATTGGTGCTGGTGGTATTGGTGATGGTGGTAATGGTGGAGGTATTGGTGGCATTGGTGGTGGTGATTGCGGTTGTGGTATTGCTGGTGGTGTGTGGTTTGGTGGTGGTATCTGTAGTGGTATTAGTGGTGGTGGTGGTATTGGTGGTGGTGGTATTGGCGGTGGTATTGGTGATGGTATTGGTGGTGGTGGTATTGGTGGTGGTGGTAGAATTATTGGTGATGGTATTGGTGGTGGTGGTATTGGCAGTGGTATTGGTGGTGGTGATGGTATTGGTGGTGGTGGTATTGGTTGTGGTGGTGGTATTGGTGGTGGTGGTATTGGTGGTGATGGTATTGTTGGTGGTGGTATTGGTGATGGTGGTATTGGCAGTGTTATTGGTGGTGGTGGTGGTATTGGTGGTGGTGGCATTGGTGGTGGTATTGGTGGAATTAGTGAAGGTATTGGTGGTGGTGGTGGAATTGGTGGTGGTGGTGGTATTGGTGGTATCGGTATTAGTGGTGATGGTATTGCTGGTGGTAGTGTTATTGGTGGTGGGATTGGTGGTATTGGTTGTGATGGTGGTAGGATTGGTGGTGGTGGTGGTGGTATTGGTATTGGTGTTATTGGTGGTGGTTTTACTGGTGGTAGTGGCGGGTGGTGGTATTGGTGGTGGTGGTATTGGTTGTGGCATTCATTGTTGGTGGTATTGGTGGTGGTGGTATTGCTGGTGGTGGTATTGGTGGTACTGGTTGTGGTATTGGTGGTGGTGGCATTCGTGGTATTGGTGGTGGTGGTGGTGGGGGTATTGGTGGTGGTATTGGTGCTGATATTGGTGGTGATGGTGGTGGTATTGATGGTGGTGGTATTGGTGGTGGTAATGGAGGTGGTATTGGTGGTGGTGGTATAGGTGGTGGTGGTGGTAGTGTTGCTTGTGGTGGTGGGTAGTGGTGGTATTGGTGGTGGCGGTATAGGTATTGGTGGTGGTGGTATTGGTGGTGTTGGAATTGGTGGACTTGGTGGTATTGGTGGTGGTAGCATTGGTGATGGTTTTACTGGTGGTATTGGTGGTGGTGGTATTGGTGGTGGTGGTATTGGTGGTTGTATTGGTGGTGGTGGTATTGGTGGTGCTATTGGTGGTGGTGGTATTGGTGATGTTGTATTGGTCGTGGTATTGGTGGTTGTATTGGTGCTGGTGGTATTGGTGGTTGTGGTTGTATTGGTGGTGGTGGTGGTATTGGTGGTGGTATTGGTGGTAGTAGTGTTGGTGGTATTGGTGGTGGTGGTAATGGTGGTGGTATTGGTGGCATTGGTGGTGGTGATTGCGGTGGTGGTATTGCTGGTGGTGTGTGGTTTTGGTGGTGGTATCTGTAGTGGTATTAGTGGTGGTGGTGGTATTATTATTGGTGGTATTGGTGGTAGTCGTATTGGTATTGGCAGTGGTATTGGTGGTGGTGGTATTGGTGGTGATATTGGTGGTGTTATTGGTGGTATTGGTGGTGGTGGTATTGGTGGTGGTGGTATTGGAGGTGGTGGTGGTGGTATTGGTGGTGGTGACACTGGTGGTGGTGGTGGTATTGGTGAAAATAGTGATGGTATTGGTGATGGTGGAATTGGTGGTGGTGGTCGTATTGGTGATGGTGGTATTAGTATTGGTGGTATTGGTGGTGGTGGTATTGGTGGTGGTAGTGGTATTGGTGGTGCTATTGGTGGTGGTGATATTGGTGGCATTGATATTGGTGGTGGTGGTATTAGTATTGGTGGTATTGGTGGTAGTGGTACTGGTATTGGCGGTGGTATTGGTGGTATTGGTGGTGGTGGTGGTATTTGTGGTGCTATTGGTGGTGGTGGTATTGGTGGCTTTCTTATTGGTGGTGGTGGAATTGATGGTGGTTTTTGAATTGGTGGTGGTGGTATTGGTGGTTGTGGTATTGGTGGTGGTGACACTGGTGGTGGTGGCATTGGTGAAAATAGTGATGGTATTGGTGATGGTGGTGGAATTGGTGGTGGTGGTATTGGTGATGGTGGTGGTATTGGTGGTGGTGGTATTGTTGGTGGTGGTATTGGTGATGGTGGTATTGATGGTGGTATTGGTGGTGGTGGTATTTGTGGTGGTGGTATTGGTGGTGGTATTTGTAGTGGTATTGGTGGTGGTTGTATTGGTGGTGGTGGTATTTGTTTTGGTGGAGGTGGTATTGGTGGTGGTGGTGGTGGTATTGGTATTGGCAGTGGTATTGGTATTGGCAGTGGTATTGGTGGTGGTGGTGGTATTGGTGGTGGTGGTATTGATGGTGATGGTGGTATTGGTGGTATTGGTGGTGGTATTGGTATTGGTGGTGGTATTGGTGGTGGTGGTATTGGTGGTGGTCTTGCTGGTGGTATTGGTGGTGGTATTAGTAGTGGTGGTGGTGGTATTGGTGGTGGTAAGGGTGGTATTGGTGGTGGTGTTAGTGGTGGTGGTGGGTGGTGGTGGTATTGGTCTTGGTGGTATTGCGGGTAGTATTGGTGGTTTTGGTGGTATTGGTGGTGGTGGTGGTATTGGTGGTGGTGGTATTGGTGGTAGTATTGGTGGTTTTGGTGGTATTGGTGTTGGTGGTGGTGGTGGAATTGGTGGTGGTATTGGTGATGGTGGTGGTATTGGTGGTGGTGGTATTTGTGGTGATATTGGTGGTGGTGTTATTGGTGCTGGTGGTATTGGTGGCATTGGTATTGGTGGTGGTCGTATTGAGGGTGGTGGTGGTTTTAGTGTTGGTGGTGGTTTTGGAGGTTTTGGTGGTGGTGGTATTGGTGATGGTGGTATTGGTGGTGGTGGTGGTATTGGTGGTGGTGGTATTGTTGGTGGTGGTATTGGTGGTGATGGTATTGTTGGTGGTGGTATTGGTGGTGGTATTGGTGGAATTAGTGAAGGTATTGGTGGTGGTGGTGGAATTGGTGGTGGTGGTATTGGTGGTATCGGTATTAGTGGTGATGGTATTGCTGGTGGTAGTGTTATTGGTGGTGGTATTGGTGGTATTGGTTGTGATGGTGGTAGGATTGGTGGTGGTGGTATTGGTATTGGTGGTGTTATTGGTGGTGGTGTTACTGGTGGTAGTGGCGGGTGGTGGTATTGGTGGTGGTGGTATTGGTTGTGGCATTCATTGTTGGTGGTATGGTGGTGGTGGTATTGCTGGTAGTATTGGTGCTTTTGGTGGTATTGGTGGTGTTGTTGTTGGTGGTGGTATTGGTGGTGGTAGTTGTATGGGTGGTGGTGGTATTGGTGGTGGTATTGGTGGTAGTAGTGTTGGTGGTATTGCTGGTGGTGGTATTGGTGGTGGTGTGTGGTATTGGTGGTGGTATTTGTAGTGGTATTAGTGGTGGTGGTGGTATTTGTATTGGTGGTATTGGTGGTAGTGGTAGTGGCAGTGGTATTGGTGGTGGTGGTATTGGTGGTGATATTGGTGGTGGTGATGTTATTGGTGGTATTGGTGGTGGTGGTGGTATTGGTGGTGGTGGTATTGGTGGTGGTGACACTGGTGGTGATGGCATTGGTGAAAATAGTGATGGTATTGGTGATGGTGGTGGAATTGGTGGTGGTGGTATTGGTGATGGTGGTGGTATTGGTGGTGGTGGTATTGTTGGTGGTGGTATTGGTGATGGTGGTATTGGTGGTGGTATTGGTGGTGGTGGTCTTGGTGGTGGTGGTATTCATGGTGGTGATGTAATTGGTGGTGGTGACATTGGTGGTGGTGGTATTGGTGGAAATAGTGATGGTATTAGTGGTGGTGGTGGAATTGGTGGTGGTGGTATTAGTATTGGTGGTATTGGTATTAGTGGTGATGGTATTTCTGGTGGTAGTGTTATTGGTGGTGTTGTTGGTGGTGGTGGTAGTGGTATTGGTGGTGGTGGTATTGGTCGTGGTGGTATTGGTGGTGGTGGTATTGGTGGTGCTATTGGTGGTGGTATCAGTGCTGGTGGTATTAGTGGTCATGGTTGTATTGGTGGTGGTGGTATTGGTGGTAGTAGTGTTGGTGGTATTGGTGGTGGTGGTAATGGTGGTGGTATTGGTGGCATTGGTGGTGGTGGTTGTGGTGGTGGTATTGCCGGTGGTGGTATTGCTGGTGGTGGTATTGGTGGTGGTGTGTGGTATTGGTGGTGGTGTTTGTAGTGGTGGTTGTGATATTGGTGGTGGTGGTATTGTTGCTTGTGGTATTGGCAATTGTGGTATTGGCAGTGGCATTGGTGGTGGTGGTGGTGGTATTGGTGGTGTTGGAATTGGTGGTATTGGTGGTGGTAGCATTGGTGATGGTTTTCCTGGTGGTATTGGTGGTGGTGGTATTGGTATTGGTGGTTGTATTGGTGGTGGTGGTATTGGTGGTGCTATTGGTGGTGGTGGTATTGGTGATGTTGTATTGGTCGTGGTATTGGTGGTTGTATTGGTGCTGGTGGTATTGGTGGTTGTGGTTGTATTGGTGGTGGTATTGGTGGTGGTAGTGTTGGTGGTATTGGTGGTGGTGGTAATGGTGGTGGTATTGGTGGCATTGGTGGTGGTGGTAATGGTGGTCGTGGTTTTGGTGGTATTGGTGGTGGTGGTATTGGTGATGGTGGTGGTATTGGTGGTGATATTGGTGATGTTATTGGTGGTATTGGTGGTGGTGGTATTGGTGGTGTTGGTATTGGTGGTGGTGGTATTGTGGGTGGTGGTAGTATTGGTGGTGGTGGTGGTATTGGAGGTATTGGTGGTGGTGGTATTGGTGATGGTGGTGTTGGTGGTGGTGGTTGTATTGGTGGTGGTGGTGGTGTTATTGGTGGCAATGGTGGTGGTGATTGCGGTGGTGGTGATTGCAGTGGTGGTATTGCTGGTGGTGTGTGGTTTTGGTGGTGGTGGTATTGTGGTGGTGGTATTGTTGGTGGTGGTATTGGTGGTGGTATTGGTGATGGTATTGGTGGTGGTGGTATTGGTGGTTGTGGTGGTGGAATTATTGGTGGTGGTATTGGCGGTATTGGCAGTGGTATTGGTGGTGGTGGTGATATTGGTGATGGTGGTATTGGTGGCAGTGGTGGTATTGGTGGTGGTGGTATTGGTGGTGGTGTTATTGTTGGTGGTGGTATTGCTGGTGGTGGTATTGGTGGTGGTGGTATTGGTGGTTGTGGTGGTATTGGTGGTGGTTGCATTGGTGGTGGAATTGGTGGTGGTGGTATTGGTATTAGTGGTGATGGTATTGCTGGTGGTAGTGTTATTGGTGGTGGTATCGGTGGTATTGGTTGTGATGGTGGTGGGATTGGTGGTGGTGGGATTGGTATTGGTGGTGTTATTGGTGGTGGTGTTTCTGGTGGTAGTGGTGGGTGGTGGTGGTGGTATTGGTGGTGGCATTCATTGTTGGTGGTATTCGTTGTATTGGTGGTGGTGGTATTGGTGCTTTTGGTGGTATTGGTGGTGTTGGTGGTGGTATTGGTGATGGTGGAGGTAGTATTGGTGGTAGTATTGGTGGTTGTGGTGGCATTCGTGGTGGTGGTGGTATTGCTGGTGGTGGTATTGGTGGTGGTGGTGGTACTGGTTGTGGTATTGGTAGTGGTAGTGGTGGTATTCGTGGAATTGGTGGTGGTGGTGGTGGGGGTATTGGTGGTGGTATTGGTGGTGATATTGGTGGTATTGATGGTGGTGGTATTGGTGGTGGTATTGGTAATGGAGGCGGTATTGGTGGTGGTGGTATTGGTGGTGGTGTTGCTTGTGGTAGTGGGTTGTGGTAGAATTGGTGGTGGTGGTATTGCTGGTAGTATTGGTGGTTTTGTTGGTATTGGTGGTGGTGGTATTGGTGGTATTGTTGGTGGTGGTATTGGTGGTGGTGGTGATGGTATTGGTGGTGGTGGTATTGGAGGTGGTGGTATTGGTGGTATTGTTGTTGGTGGTGGTGGTATTGGTGGTGGTATTGGTGGTGTTGGTATTGCTGGTAGTATTGGTGGTTTTGGTGGTGGTGGTATTGGTGGTATTGGTGGTGGTGGTGGTATTGGTGGTGGCGGTATTGGTAGTGGTGATATTGGTGGTATTGGTGGTGGTGTTGGTGGTGGTGGTGGTGGTATTGGTGATGGTGGTGGTATTGGTGGTGATATTGGTGGTGGTGGTGTTATTGGTGGTATTGGTGGTGGTGGTGATTGTATTGCTGGTGGTATTGGTAGTGGTGGTATTGGAGGTGGTGGTGGTATTGGTGGTGCTATTGGTAGTGGTGGTATTGGTGGTGGTATTGGTGGTGGTGGTGGTATAGGTGGTGGTGTGTGGTATTGGTGACATTGGTGATGGTGGTTGTGGTGGTGGTATTGGTGGTGGTGGTATAGGTGGTGGTGTGTGGTATTGGTGGTGGTATTTGTATTGGTGGTGGTGGTATTGGTGGTGGTGGTATTGGTGGTGGTGTTGGTGGCATTGGTGGTGGTGATTGCGGTGGTGGTATTGCTGGTGGTGTGTGGTTTTGGTGGTGGTATCTGTAGTGGTATTAGTGGTGGTGGTGGTATTATTATTGGTGGTATTGGTGGTAGTGGTATTGGTATTGGCAGTGGTATTGGTGGTGGTGGTATTGGTGGTGATATTGGTGGTGTTATTGGTGGTATTGGTGGTGGTGGTATTGGTGGTGGTATTGGTGGTAGTAGTGTTGGTGGTATTGGTGGTGGTGGTAATGGTGGTGGTATTGGTGGCATTGGTGGTGGTGATTGCGGTGGTGGTATTGCTGGTGGTGTGTGGTTTTGGTGGTGGTATCTGTAGTGGTATTAGTGGTGGTGGTGGTATTATTATTGGTGGTATTGGTGGTAGTGGTATTGGTATTGGCAGTGGTATTGGTGGTGGTGGTATTGGTGGTGATATTGGTGGTGTTATTGGTGGTATTGGTGGTGGTGGTATTGGTGGTGGTGGTATTGGAGGTGGTGGTGGTGGTATTGGTGGTGGTGACGGTGGTGGTGGTATTGGTGAAAATAGTGATGGTATTGGTGATGGTGGAATTGGTGGTGGTGGTGGTATTGGTGATGGTGGTATTAGTATTGGTGGTATTGGTGGTGGTGGTATTGGTGGTGGTAGTGGTATTGGTGGTGCTATTGGTGGTGGTGATATTGGTGGCATTGATATTGGTGGTGGTGGTATTAGTATTGGTGGTATTGGTGGTAGTGGTACTGGTATTGGCGGTGGTATTGGTGGTGGTGGTGGTATTTGTGGTGCTATTGGTGGTGGTGGTATTGGTGGCTTTCTTATTGGTGGTGGTGGAATTGATGGTGGTTTTTGAATTGGTGGTGGTGGTATTGGTGGTTGTGGTATTGGTGGTGGTGACTGGTGGTGGTGGCATTGGTGAAAATAGTGATGGGATTGGTGATGGTGGTGGAATTGGTGGTGGTGGTATTGGTGATGGTGGTGGTATTGGTGGTGGTGGTATTGTTGGTGGTGGTATTGGTGATGGTGGTATTGATGGTGGTATTGGTGGTGGTGGTATTTGTGGTGGTGGTATTGGTGGTGGTATTTGTAGTGGTATTGGTGGTGGTTGTATTGGTGGTGGTGGTATTTGTTTTGGTGGAGGTGGTATTGGTGGTGGTGGTATTGGTATTGGCAGTGGTATTGGTATTGGCAGTGGTATTGGTGGTGGTGGTGGTATTGGTGGTGGTGGTGGTATTGATGGTGATGGTGGTATTGGTGGTATTGGTGGTGGTGGTGGTGGTATTGGTGGTGGTATTGGTGGTGTTGGTATTGCTGGTAGTATTGGTGGTTTTGGTGGTGGTGGTATTGGTGGTATTGGTGGTGGTGGTGGTATTGGTGGTGGTGGTATTGGTGGTGGTCTTGCTGGTGGTATTGGTGGTGGTATTAGTAGTGGTGGTGGTGGTATTGGTGGTGGTAGGGGTGGTATTGGTGGTGGTGTTAGTGGTGGTGGTGGGTGGTGGTGGTATTGGTCTTGGTGGTATTGCGGGTAGTATTGGTGGTTTTGGTGGTATTGGTGGTGGTGGTGGTATTGGTGGTGGTGGTATTGGTGGTAGTATTGGTGGTTTTGGTGGTATTGGTGTTGGTGGTGGTGGTGGAATTGGTGGTGGTATTGGTGATGGTGGTGGTATTGGTGGTGGTGGTATTTGTGGTGATATTGGTGGTGGTGTTATTGGTGCTGGTGGTATTGGTGGCATTGGTATTGGTGGTGGTCGTATTGAGGGTGGTGGTGTTTTTAGTGTTGGTGGTGGTTTTGGAGGTTTTGGTGGTGGTGGTATTGGTGATGGTGGTTTTGGTGGTGGTGGTGGTATTGGTGGTGGTGGTATTGTTGGTGGTGGTATTGGTGGTGATGGTATTGTTGGTGGTGGTATTGGTGGTGGTATTGGTGGAATTAGTGAAGGTATTGGTGGTGGTGGTGGTGGTATTGGTGGTATCGGTATTAGTGGTGATGGTATTGCTGGTGGTAGTGTTATTGGTGGTGGTATTGGTGGTATTGGTTGTGATGGTGGTAGGATTGGTGGTGGTGGTATTGGTATTGGTGGTGTTATTGGTGGTGGTGTTACTGGTGGTAGTGGCGGGTGGTGGTATTGGTGGTGGTGGTATTGGTTGTGGCATTCATTGTTGGTGGTATTGGTGGTGGTGGTATTGCTGGTAGTATTGGTGCTTTTGGTGGTATTGGTGGTGTTGTTGTTGGTGGTGGTATTGGTGGTGGTAGTTGTATGGGTGGTGGTGGTATTTGTGGTGGTATTGGTGGTAGTAGTGTTGGTGGTATTGCTGGTGGTGGTATTGGTGGTGGTGTGTGGTATTGGTGGTGGTATTTGTAGTGGTATTAGTGGTGGTGGTGGTATTTGTATTGGTGGTATTGATGGTAGTG
Source organism: Calotriton arnoldi (assembly GCA_963921515.1). Lineage (NCBI taxonomy): Eukaryota > Metazoa > Chordata > Amphibia > Caudata > Salamandridae > Calotriton > Calotriton arnoldi. Next base: position 142,947 of record CAWUFW010017261.1, read on the forward strand.
GTAGTGGCAGTGGTATTGGTGGTGGTGGTGGTGGTATTGGTGGTGATGTTATTGGTGGTATTGGTGGTGGTGGTGGTATTGGTGGTGGTGGTATTGGTGGTGGTGACACTGGTGGTGATGGCATTGGTGAAAATAGTGATGGTATTGGTGATGGTGGTGGAATTGGTGGTGGTGGTATTGGTGATGGTGGTGGTATTGGTGGTGGTGGTGGTATTGTTGGTGGTGGTATTGGTGATGGTGGTATTGGTGGTGGTATTGGTGGTGGTGGTCTTGGTGGTGGTGGTATTCATGGTGGTGATGTAATTGGTGGTGGTGACATTGGTGGTGGTGGTATTGGTGGAAATAGTGATGGTATTAGTGGTGGTGGTGGTGGAATTGGTGGTGGTGGTATTAGTATTGGTGGTATTGGTATTAGTGGTGATGGTATTTCTGGTGGTAGTGTTATTGGTGGTGTTGTTGGTGGTGGTGGTATTGGTATTGGTGGTGGTGGTATTGGTCGTGGTGGTATTGGTGGTGGTGGTATTGGTGGTGCTATTGGTGGTGGTATCAGTGCTGGTGGTATTAGTGGTCATGGTTGTATTGGTGGTGGTGGTATTGGTGGTAGTAGTGTTGGTGGTATTGGTGGTGGTGGTAATGGTGGTGGTATTGGTGGCATTGGTGGTGGTGGTTGTGGTGGTGGTATTGCCGGTGGTGGTATTGCCGGTGGTGGTATTGGTGGTGGTATTGGTGGTGGTGTGTGGTATTGGTGGTGGTGTTTGTAGTGGTGGTTGTGATATTGGTGGTGGTGGTATTGTTGCTGGTGGTATTGGCAATTGTGGTATTGGCAGTGGCATTGGTGGTGGTGGTGGTATTGGTGGTGTTGGAATTGGTGGTATTGGTGGTGGTAGCATTGGTGATGGTTTTCCTGGTGGTATTGGTGGTGGTGGTATTGGTGGTGGTGGTATTGGTGGTTGTATTGGTGGTGGTGGTATTGGTGGTGCTATTGGTGGTGGTGGTATTGGTGATGTTGTATTGGTCGTGGTATTGGTGGTTGTATTGGTGCTGGTGGTATTGGTGGTTGTGGTTGTATTGGTGGTGGTGGTGGTATTGGTGGTGGTAGTGTTGGTGGTATTGGTGGTGGTGGTAATGGTGGTGGTATTGGTGGCATTGGTGGTGGTGGTAATGGTGGTGGTGGTGGTTTTGGTGGTATTGGTGGTGGTGGTATTGGTGATGGTGGTGGTATTGGTGGTGATATTGGTGATGTTATTGGTGGTATTGGTGGTGGTGGTATTGGTGGTGTTGGTATTGGTGGTGGTGGTATTGTGGGTGGTGGTAGTATTGGTGGTGGTGGTGGTATTGGAGGTATTGGTGGTGGTGGTATTGGTGATGGTGGTGTTGGTGGTGGTGGTTGTATTGGTGGTGGTGGTGGTGTTATTGGTGGCAATGGTGGTGGTGATTGCGGTGGTGGTGATTGCAGTGGTGGTATTGCTGGTGGTGTGTGGTTTTGGTGGTGGTGGTATTGTGGTGGTGGTATTGTTGGTGGTGGTATTGGTGGTGGTATTGGTGATGGTATTGGTGGTGGTGGTATTGGTGGTTGTGGTGGTGGAATTATTGGTGGTGGTATTGGCAGTGGTATTGGTGGTGGTGGTGGTGGTGGTATTGGTGATGGTGGTATTGGTGGCAGTGGTGGTATTGGTGGTGGTGGTATTGGTGGTGGTGTTATTGTTGGTGGTGGTATTGCTGGTGGTGGTATTGGTGGTGGTGGTATTGGTGGTTGTGGTGGTATTGGTGGTGGTTGCATTGGTGGTGGTGGTATTGGTGGTGGTGGTGGAATTGGTGGTGGTGGTATTGTTATTAGTGGTGATGGTATTGCTGGTGGTAGTGTTATTGGTGGTGGTATCGGTGGTATTGGTTGTGATGGTGGTGGGATTGGTGGTGGTGGGATTGGTATTGGTGGTGTTATTGGTGGTGGTGTTTCTGGTGGTAGTGGTGGGTGGTGGTGGTGGTATTGGTGGTGGCATTCATTGTTGGTGGTATTCGTTGTATTGGTGGTGGTGGTATTGGTGCTTTTGGTGGTATTGGTGGTGTTGGTGGTGGTATTGGTGATGGTGGAGGTAGTATTGGTGGTAGTATTGGTGGTTGTGGTGGCATTCGTGGTGGTGGTGGTATTACTGGTGGTATTGGTGGTATTGATGGTGGTGGTATTGGTGGTGGTATTGGTAATGGAGGCGGTATTGGTGGTGGTGGTATTGGTGGTGGTGTTGCTTGTGGTAGTGGGTTGTGGTAGAATTGGTGGTGGTGGTATTGCTGGTAGTATTGGTGGTTTTGTTGGTATTGGTGGTGGTGGTATTGGTGGTATTGTTGGTGGTGGTATTGGTGGTGGTGGTGATGGTATTGGTGGTGGTGGTATTGGAGGTGGTGGTATTGGTGGTATTGTTGTTGGTGGTGGTGGTATTGGTGGTGTTGGTATTGCTGGTAGTATTGGTGGTTTTGGTGGTGGTGGTATTGGTGGTATTGGTGGTGGTGGTGGTATTGGTGGTGGCGGTATTGGTAGTGGTGATATTGGTGGTATTGGTGGTGGTGTTGGTGGTGGTATTGGTGGTGGTATTGGTGATGGTGGTGGTATTGGTGGTGATATTGGTGGTGGTGGTGTTATTGGTGGTATTGGTGGTGGTGGTGATTGTATTGCTGGTGGTATTGGTAGTGGTGGTATTGGAGGTGGTGGTGGTATTGGTGGTGCTATTGGTAGTGGTGGTATTGGTGGTGGTATTGGTGGTGGTGGTGGTATAGGTGGTGGTGTGTGGTATTGGTGACATTGGTGATGGTGGTTGTGGTGGTGGTATTGGTGGTGGTGGTATTGGTGGTGGTGGTATAGGTGGTGGTGTGTGGTATTGGTGGTGGTATTTGTATTGGTGGTGGTGGTATTGGTGGTGGTGGTATTGGTGGTGGTGTTGCTTGTGGTGGTGGGTAGTGGTGGTATTGGTGGTGGCGGTGTAGGTATTGGTGGTGGTGGTATTGGTGGTGTTGGAATTGGTGGACTTGGTGCTATTGGTGGTGGTAGCATTGGTGATGGTTTTACTGGTGGTATTGGTGGTGGTGGTATTGGTGGTGGTGGTATTGGTGGTATTGGTGGTTGTATTGGTGGTGGTGGTATTGGTGGTGCTATTGGTGGTGGTGGTATTGGTGGTGTTGTATTGGTTGTGGTATTGGTGGTTGTATTGGTGCAGGTGGTATTGGTGGTTGTGGTTGTATTGGTGGTGGTGGTGGTATTGGTGGTAGTAGTGTTGGTGGCACTGGTGGTGGTGGTAATGGTGGAGGTATTGGTGGCATTGGTGGTGGTGATTGCGGTGGTGGTATTGCTGGTGGTGTGTGGTTTTGGTGGTGGTATTGGTGGTGGTGATGGTATTGGTGGTGGTGGTATTGGTGGTGGTGGTATTGGTGGTGGTGGTGGAATTATTGGTGGTGGTATTGGTGGTGGTGGTATTGGCAGTGGTATTGGTGGTGGTGATGGTATTGGTGGTGGTGGTATTGGTGGTGGTGGTGGTATTGGTGGTGGTGGTAGTATTGGTGGTGGTGGTATTGTTGGTGATGGTATTGGTGGTGATGGTATTGTTGGTGGTGGTATTGGTGATGGTGGTATTGGCAGTGTTATTGGTGGTGGTGGTGGTATTGGTGGTGGTGGCATTGGTGGTGGTGGTATTGGTGGAATTAGTGAAGGTATTGGTGGTGGTGGTGGAATTGGTGGTGGTGGAATTGGTGGTATTGGTGGTTGTATTGGTGGTGGTGGTATTGGTGGTGCTATTGGTGGTGGTGGTATTGGTGGTGTTGTATTGGTCGTGGTATTGGTGGTTGTATTGGTGCTGGTGGTATTGGTGGTTGTGGTTGTATTGGTGGTGGTGGTGGTATTGATGGTGGTATTGGTGGTAGTAGTGTTGGTGGCATTGGTGGTGGAGGTATTGGTGGCATTGGTGGTGGTATTGGTGGTGGAATTATTGGTGATGGTATTGGTGGTGGTGGTATTGGCAGTGGTATTGGTGGTGGTGATGGTATTGGTGGTGGTGGTGGTATTGGTGGTGGAATTATTGGTGATGGTATTGGTGGTGGTGGTATTGGCAGTGGTATTGGTGGTGGTGATGGTATTGGTGGTGGTGGTATTGGTTGTGGTGGTGGTATTGGTGGTGGTGGTATTGTTGGTGGTGGTATTGGTGGTGATGGTATTGTTGGTGGTTGGTGATGGTGGTATTGGTAGTGTTATTGGTGGTGGTGGTGGTATTGGTGGTGGTGGCATTGGTGGTGGTATTGGTGGAATTAGTGAAGGTATTGGTGGTGGTGGTGGAATTGGTGGTGGTGGTATTGGTGGTATCGGTATTAGTGGTGATGGTATTGCTGGTGGTAGTGTTATTGGTGGTGGTATTGGTGGTATTGGTGGTGATGGTGGTAGGATTGGTGGTGGTGGTATTGTTATTGGTGGTGTTATTGGTGGTGGTGTTACTGGTGGTAGTGGCGGGTGGTGGTATTGGTGGTGGTGGTATTGGTTGTGGCATTCATTGTTGGTGGTATTGGTGGTGGTGGTATTGCTGGTAGTATTGGTGCTTTTGGTGGTATTGGTGTTGTTGGTGGTGGTATTGGTGGTATTGGTGGTTGTATTGGTGGTGGTGGTATTGGTGGTGGTATTGGTGGTGTTGTATTGGTCATGGTATTGGTGGTTGTATTGGTGCTGGTGGTATTGGTGGTTGTGGTTGTGGTTGTATTGGTGGTGGTGGTATTGGTGGTGGTATCTGTAGTGGTATTAGTGGTGGTGGTGGTATTGGTGGTGGTGGTATTGGCGGTGGTATTGGTGATGGTATTGGTGGTGGTGGTATTGGTGGTGGTGGTGGAATTATTGGTGGTGGCATTGGTGGTGGTGATTGCGGTGGTGGTATTGCTGGTGGTGTGTGGTTTTGGTGGTGGTATCTGTAGTGGTATTAGTGGTGGTGGTGGTATTCGTGGTGGTGGTATTGGCGGTGGTATTGGTGATGGTATTGGTGGTGGTGGTATTGGTGGTGGAATTATTGGTGGTGGTATTGGTGGTGGTGGTAATGGCAGTGGTATTGGTGGTGGTGATGGTATTGGTGGTGGTGGTATTGGTGGTGGTGGTATTGGTGGTATCGGTATTAGTGGTGATGGTATTGCTGGTGGTAGTGTTATTGGTGGTGGTATTGGTGGTATTGGTTGTGATGGTGGTAGGATTGGTGGTGGTATTGGTATTGGTGGTGTTATTGGTGGTGGTATTGGTGGTGGTGGTGGTATTGGTTGTGGAATTCATTGTTGGTGGTATTGGTGGTGGTGGTATTGCTGGTAGTATTGGTGCTTTTGGTGGTAATGGTGGTGTTGTTGTTGGTGGTGGTATTGGTGATGGTGGTGGTATTATTGGTGGTAGTATTGGTGGTTGTGGTGGCATTCGTGGTGGTGGTGGTATTGCTGGTGGTGGTATTAGTGGTACTGGTTGTGGTATTGGTGGTGGTGGTGGCATTTGTGGTATTGGTGGTGGTGGTGGTGGGGGTATTGGTGGTGGTATTGGTGGTGGTGGTTTTGATGGTGGTGGTATTGGTGGTGGTAATGGAGGTGGTATTGGTGGTGGTGGTATAGGTGGTGGTGTTGCTTGTGGTGGTGGGTAGTGGTGGTATTGGTGGTGGCGATATAGGTATTGGTGGTGGTGGTATTGGTGGTGTTGGAATTGGTGGACTTGGTGGTATTGGTGGTGGTAGCATTGGTGATGGTTTTACTGGTGGTATTGGTGGTGGTGGTATTGGTGGTGGTGGTATTGGTGGTTGTATTGGTGGTGGTATTGGTGGTGCTATTGGTGGTGGTGGTATTGGTGATGTTGTATTGGTCGTGGTATTGGTGGTTGTATTGGTGCTGGTGGTATTGGTGGTTGTGGTTGTATTGGTGGTGGTGGTGGTATTGGTGGTAGTAGTGTTGGTGGAATTGGTGGTGGTGGTAATGGTGGTGGTGGTAATGGTGGTGGTGGTGGTATTGGTGGCATTGGTGGTGGTGATTGTGGTGGTGGTATTGCTGGTGGTGTGTGGTTTTGGTGGTGGTATCTGTAGTGGTATTAGTGGTGGTGGTGGTATTGGTGGTGGTGGTATTGGTGGTGGTGGTATTGGCGGTGGTATTGGTGATAGTATTGGTGGTGGTGGTATTGGTGGTGGTGGAATTATTGGTGGTGGTATTGGCGGTGGTGGTATTGGCAGTGGTATTGGTGGTATTGGTGGTGGTGGTATTGGTGGTGGTGGTATTGGTGGTGGTGGTATTGGTGATGGTGGTATTGGCAGTGTTATTGGTGGTGGTGGTATTGGTGGTGGTGGCATTGGTGGTGTTGGTATTGGTGGAATTGGTTGTGATAGTGGTGGGATTGGTATTGGTGGTGTTATTGGTGGTGGTGTTACTGGTGGTAGTGGCAGGTGGTGGTGATGGTATTGGTATTGGTGGTGGTGGTATTGGTTGTGGCATTCATTGTTGGTGGTATTGGTGGTGGTATTGCTGGTAGTATTGGTGCTTTTGGTGGTATTGGTGGTGTTGGTGGTCGTATTGGTGGTGGTATTGGTGATGGTGGTGATAGTATTGGTGGTAGTATTGGTGGTTGTGGTGGCATTCGTGGTGGTGGTGGTGGTGGTGGTGGTTGTATTGGTGGTGGTGGTGCCACTGGTTGTGGTATTGGTGGTGGTAGTGGCATTCGTGGTATTGGTGGTGGTGGTGGGGGTATTGGTGGTGGTATTGGTGGTGATATTGGTGGTGGTATTGATGGTGGTGGTATTGGTGGTGGTAATGGAGGTGATATTGGTGATGGTGGTATAGGTGGTGGTGTTGCTTGTGGTGGTGGGTAGTGGTGGTATTGGTGGTGGCGGTATAGGTATTGGTGGTGGTATTGGTGGTGTTGGAATTGGTGGACTTGGTGGTATTGGTGGTGGTAGCATTGGTGATGGTTTTACTGGTGGTATTGGTGGTTGTATTGGTGGAGGTGGTATTGGTGGTGTTGTATTGGTCGTGGTATTGGTGGTTGTATTGGTGCTGGTGGTATTGGTGGTTGTGGTTGTATTGGTGGTGGTGGTGGTATTGGTGGTGGTATTGGTGGTGGTATTGGTGGTGGTATTGGTGGTGGTGGTAATGGTGGTGGTATTGGTAGCATTGGTGGTGGTGATTGCGGTGGTGGTATTGCTGGTGGTGTGTGGTTTTGGTGGTGGTATTGATGGTGGTGGCATTGGTGGTGGTGGTATTGGTGGAATTAGTGAAGGTATTGGTGGTGGTGGTGGAATTGGTGGTGGTGGTATTGGTATTAGTGGTGATGGTATTGCTGGTGGTAGTGTTATTGGTGGTGGTATTGGTTGTGATGGTGGTGGGATTGGTGGTGGTGGTTTTGGTGGTGTTATTGGTGGTGGTGTTACTGGTGGTAGTGGTGGGTGGTGGTGGTGGTATTGGTGGTGGTATTGGTGGTGGCATCCATTACTGGTGGTAGTGGTGGTATTGGTGGTGGTGGTATTGCTGGTAGTATTGGTGCTTTTGGTGGTATTTGTGGTGGTGGTGGTATTGGTGGTGGTATTGGTGATGGTGGTGGTAGTATTGGTGGTTGTGGTGGCATTCGTGGTGGTGGTGGTATTGCTGGTGGTGGTGGTGCTGGTTGTGGTATTGGTGGTGGTGGTGGCATTCGTGGTATTGGTGGTGGTGGGGGTATTGGTATTGGTTGTGATATTGGTGGTGATGGTAGTGGTATTGATGGTGGTGGTATTGGTGGTGGTAATGGAGGTGGTATTGGTGGTGGTATTGGTGGTGGTGGTATTGGTGGTGGTGTTGCTTGTGGTGGTGGGTAGTGGTGGTATTGGTGGTGGTATTGCTGGTAGTATTGGTGGTTTTGTTGGTATTGCTGGTATTGGTGGTGGTATTGGTGGTGGTGGTGGTATTGGTGGTGGTGGTATTGGTGGTGGCGGTATTGGTGGTAGTATTGGTGGTCGTGGTGGTATTGGTGGTATTGGGGGTTGTGGTATTGGTGGTATTGATATTGGAGGTGGTGGTATTGGTGGTGGTTTTGGTATTGCTGGTTGTGGTGGTATTGGTGGTGGTGGTGATACTAGTGATGGCATTGGAGGTGGTGGTGGCATTCGTGGTATTGGTGGTGGTACTGGTGATGGGAGTATTGGTGGTGGTGGTAGTATTGGTGGTAGTGTTGGTGGTGATATTGGTTGTGATGGTGGTGGTATTGGGGGTGGTAGTATTGGTGGTTTTGGTGGTATTGGTGGTGGTGGTGGTGGTATTGGTGGTGGTGGTGGTATTGGTGGTTGTGGTATTGGTGGTAGTATTGGTGGTGGTGTTATTGGTGGTATTGGTGCTGGTGGTATTGGTGGTATTGGTGGTGGTCGTATTGAGGGTGGTGGTGGTTTTAGTGTTGGTGGTGGTTTTGGAGGTTTTGGTGGTGGTGGTATTGGTGATGGTGGTATTGGTGGTGGTGGTATTGGTGGTGATGGTATTGGTATTGACGGTTGTATTGGTGGTGGTGGTGGTATTGGTGGTATTGGTGGTGGTAGTTGTATGGGTGGTGGTGGTATTGGTGGTGGTATTGGTGGTAGTAGTGTTGGTGGTATTGCTGGTGGTGGTATTGGTGGTGGTGTGTGGTATTGGTGGTGGTATTTGTAGTGGTATTAGTGGTGGTGGTGGTATTGGTGGTCCTGGTATTGGTGGTGGTGGTATTGTTGGTGGTGGTATTGGTGGTGGTGGTATTGGTGGTCGTTTTATTGGTGGTATTGGTGGTGGTTTTGGAGGTATTGGTGGTGGTGGTATTGGTGATGGTGGTATTGGTGGTATTGGTATTGGTGGTGGTGGTATTGCTGGTGGTATTGGTTGTGTTGGTATTGGTGGTGGTGGTATTAGTATTGGTGGTATTGGTGGTAGTGGTATTGGCAGTGGTATTGGTGGTATTGGTGGTGATATTGGTGGTGGTGGTATTGGTGGTGGTGACACTGGTGGTGGTGGTATTGGTGAAAATAGTGATGGTATTGGTGATGGTGGTGGAATTGGTGGTGGTGGTGGTATTAGTGGTGGTATTGGTGATGGTGGTGGTATTGGTGGTGGTGGTATTGTTGGTGGTGGTATTGGTGATGGTGGTATTGGTGGTGGTATTGGTGGTGGTGGTGGTATTGGTGGTGGTGGTCTTCATGGTGGTGATGTAATTGGTGGTGGTGACATTGGTGGTGGTGGTATTGGTGGAAATAGTGATGGTATTAGTGGTGGTGGTGGAATTGGTGGTGGTATTGGTATTAGTATTGGTGTTATTGGTATTAGTGGTGATGGTATTTCTGGTGGTAGTGTTATTGGTGGTGGTGGTGGTAGTGGTATTGGTGATGGTATTGGTGGTGGTGGTATTGGTCGTGGTGGTATTGGTGGTGGTGGTATTGGTGGTGCTATTGGTGGTGGTGGTATTGGTGGTGGTATCAGTGCTGGTGGTATTAGGGGTCATGGTTGTATTGGTGGTGGTGGTATTGGTGGTAGTAGTGTTGGTGGTATTGGTGGTGAGGTAATGGTGGTGGTATTGGTGGCATTGGTGGTGGTGGTTGTGGTGGTGGTATTGCCGGTGGTGGTATTGCTGGTGGTGGCATTGGTGGTGGTGTGTGGTATTGGTGGTGGTGTTTGTAGTGGTGGTTGTGATATTGGTGGTGGTGGTATTGTTGCTGGTGGTATTGGCAATTGTGGTATTGGCAGTGGCATTGGTGGTGGTGGTATTGGTAGTAGAGGAATTGGTGGTAGTATTGGTGGTTTTGGTGGTATTGGTGGTGGTGGTATTGGTGATGGTGGTGGTATTGGTGGCGGTGGTATTGGTGGTGATATTGGTGATGTTATTGGTGGTATTGGTGGTGGTGGTATTGGTGGCGTTGGTATTGGTGGTGGTGGTATTGTGGGTGGTGGTTGTATTGGTGATGGTGGTATTGGTGGTAGTGGTGGTATTGGTGGTGGTGGTATTGCTGGTGGTGGTATTGGTGGTGGTGGGATTGGTGGTGGTATTGGTGGTTGTGGTGGTATTGGTGGTGGTGGCATTGGTGGTGGTGGCATTGGTGGTGGTGGTGGAATTGGTGGTGGTGGTATTGGTGGTATTGATATTAGTGGTGATGGTATTGCTGGTGGTAGTGTTATTGGTGGTGGTCTCGGTGGTATTGGTTGTGATGGTGGTGGGATTGGTGGTGGTGGTATTGGTATTGGTGGTGTTATTGGTGGTGGTGTTTCTGGTGGTAGTGGTGGGTGGTGGTGGTGGTATTGGTGGTGGCATTCATTGTTGGTGGTATTCGTTGTATTGGTGGTGGTGGTATTGGTGCTTTTGGTGGTATTGGTGGTGTTGGTGGTTGTATTGGTGATGGTGGAGGTAGTATTGGTGGTAGTATTGGTGGTTGTGGTGGCATTCGTGGTGGTGGTGGTATTGCTGGTGGTGGTATTGGTGGTGGTGGTGGTACTGGTTGTGGTATTGGTAGTGGTGGTATTTGTGGAATTGGTGGTGGTGGTGGTGGGGGTATTGGTGGTGGTATTGGTGGTGATATTGGTGGTATTGATGGTGGTGGTATTGATGGTGGTGGTATTGGTAATGGAGGCGGTATTGGTGGTGGTGGTATTGGTGGTGGTGGTATTGTGGGTGGTGGTAGTATTGGTGGTGGTGGTGGTATTGGAGGTATTGGTGGTGGTGGTATTGGTGATGGTGGTATTGCTGGTGGTGGTGGTATTGGTGGTGGTGGTATTGTGGTTGTGGAATTGTTGGTGGTGGTATTGGCGGTGGTATTGGTGATGGTATTGGTGGTTGTGGTGGTGGAATTATTGGTGGTGGTATTGGCGGTATTGGCAGTGGTATTGGTGGTTGTATTGGTGATGGTGGTATTGGTGGTAGTGGTGGTATTGGTGGTGGTGGTATTGGTGGTGGTGGTATTGTTGGTGGTGGTATTGCTGGTGGTGGTATTGGTGGTGGTGGGATTGGTGGTGGTATTGGTGGTTGTGGTGGTATTGGTGGTGGTGGCATTGGTGGTGGTGGCATTGGTGGTGGTGGTGGAATTGGTGGTGGTGGTATTGGTGGTATTGATATTAGTGGTGATGGTATTGCTGGTGGTAGTGTTATTGGTGGTGGTCTCGGTGGTATTGGTTGTGATGGTGGTGGGATTGGTGGTGGTGGTATTGGCATTGGTGGTGTTATTGGTGGTGGTGTTTCTGGTGGTAGTGGTGGGTGGTGGTGGTGGTATTGGTGGTGGCATTCATTGTTGGTGGTATTCGTTGTATTGGTGGTGGTGGTATTGGTGCTTTTGGTGGTATTGGTGGTGTTGGTGGTTGTATTGGTGATGGTGGAGGTAGTATTGGTGGTAGTATTGGTGGTTGTGGTGGCATTCGTGGTGGTGGTGGTATTGCTGGTGGTGGTATTGGTGGTGGTGGTGGTACTGGTTGTGGTATTGGTAGTGGTGGTATTTGTGGAATTGGTGGTGGTGGTGGTGGGGGTATTGGTGGTGGTATTGGTGGTGATATTGGTGGTATTGATGGTGGTGGTATTGATGGTGGTGGTATTGGTAATGGAGGCGGTATTGGTGGTGGTGGTATTGTTGGTGGTGGTGGTATTGGTGGTGGTGTTGCTTGTGGTGGTGGGTTGTGGTAGAATTGGTGGTGGTGGTATTGCTGGTAGTATTGGTGGTTTTGTTGGTATTGGTGGTGGTGGTATTGGTGGTATTGTTGGTTGTATTGGTGGTGGTATTGGTGGTGGTAGTATTGGTGGTTGTGGTGGTATTGGTGGTATTGGTGGTATTGGGGGTTGTGCTATTGATATTGGAGGTGGTGGTATTGGTGGTTGTGGTGGTATTGGTGGTGGTGGTGATACTAGTGATGGCATTGGTGGTGGCATTTGTGGTATTGGTGGTGGTACTGGTGGTGGGGGTATTGGTGGTGGTGGTATTGGTGGTGGTGGTATTGCTGGTAGTATTGGTGGTTTTGTTGGTATTGGTGGTGGTGGTATTGGTGGTATTGTTGGTGGTGGTATTGGTGGTGGTGGTATTGGTGGCGGTGGTATTGGTGGTGGTGGTGGTATTGGTGGTAGTATTGGTGGTTGTGGTGGTATTGGTGGTATTGATATTGGAGGTGGTGGTATGGGAGGTGGTGGTATTGGTGGTATTGTTGGTGGTGGTGGTGGTATTGGTGGTGGTATTGGTGGTGGTGGTATTGGTGGTGGTGGTATTGGTGGTAGTATTGGTGGTTGTGGTGGTATTGGTGGTATTGGTGGTATTGGTATTGGAGGTGGTGGTATTGGTGGTGGTGGTATTGGTGGTGGTGGTATTGGTGGTGGTGTTACTGGTTGTGGTGGGTAGTGGTGGTATTGGTGGTGATGGTATTGCTGGTAGTATTGGTGGTTTTGGTGGTGGTGGTATTGGTGGTATTGGTGGTGATAATGGTGGTGGTGGTATTGGTGGTGGCGGTATTGGTAGTGGTGATATTGGTGGTAGTATTGGTGGTTTTGGTGGTATTGGTGGTGGTGTTGGTGGTGGTGGTATTGGTGGTGGTATTGGTGATGTGGTGGTATTGGTGGTGATATTGGTGGTGTTATTGGTGGTATTGGTGGTGGTGGTATTGGTGGTGGTCGTATTGGTGGCATTGTTATTGGTGGTGGTATTGCGGGTGGTGGTGGCGGCATTGGTGTTGGTGGTTTTGGAGGTATTGGTATTGGTGGTGGTGGTGGTTGTATTACTGGTGGTATTGGTGGTGATGGTGGTATTGGTGGTGCTATTGGTAGTGGTGGTATTGGTGGTGGTGGTAATGGTGGTGGTGTGTGGTATTGGTGGTGCTATTGGTAGTGGTGGTATTGCTGGTGGTGGTAATGGTGGTGGTGTGTGGTATTGGTGACATTGGTGGTGGTGATTGTGGTGGTGGTATTGGTGGTGGTGGTATAGGTGGTGGTGTGTGGTATTGGTGGTGGTATTTGTATTGGTGGTGGTGGTATTGGTGGTGGTGGTATTGGTGGTGGTGTTGCTTGTGGTGGTGGGTAGTGGTGGTATTGGTGGTGGCGGTATAGGTATTGGTGGTGTTGGAATTGGTGGACTTGGTGGTATTGGTGGTAGCATTGGTGGTTGTATTGGTGGTGGTGGTATTGGTGGTGCTATTGGTGGTGGCATTGGTGGTGGTGGTATTGGTGGTCGTTTATTGGTGGCATTGGTGTTGGTGGTGGTTTTGGTTGTGTTGGTATTGGTGGTGGTGGTATTAGTATTGGTGGTATTGGTGGTAGTGGTATTGGCAGTGGTATTGGTGGTGGTGGTGGTATTGGTGGTGATATTGGTGGTGGTGGTGTTATTGGTGGTATTGGTGGTGGTGGTATTGGTGGTGGTGGTGGTGGTATTGGTGGTGGTGACACTGGTGGTGGTGGTATTGGTGAAAATAGTGATGGTATTGGTTATGGTGCTGGAATTGGTGGTGGTGGTGGTGGTATTGGTGGTGGTATTGGTGGTGGTGGTATTGGTGGTGCTATTGGTGGTGGTGGTATTGGTGGTGTTGTATTGGTCGTGGTATTGGTGGTTGTATTGGTGCTGGTGGTATTGGTGGTTGTGGTTGTATTGGTGGTGGTATTGGTGGTGGTATTGGTGGTAGTAGTGTTGGTGGCATTGGTGGTGGTGGTAATGGTGGAGGTATTGGTGGCATTGGTGGTGGTGATTGCGGTGGTGGTATTGCTGGTGGTGTGTGGTTTTGGTGGTGGTATTGGTGATGGTATTGGTGGTGATGGTATTGGTGGTGGTGGTATTGGTGGTGGTGGTGGAATTATTGGTGGTGGTATTGGTGGTGGTGGTATTGGCAGTGGTATTGGTGGTGGTGATGGTATTGGTGGTGGTGGTATTGGTGGTGGTGGTGGAATTATTGGTGATGGTATTGGTGGTGGTGGTATTGGCAGTGGTATTGGTGGTGGTGATGGTATTGGTGGTAGTGGCATTCGTGGTGGTGGTGGTATTGCTGGTGGTGGTATTGGTGGTGGCATTCGTGGTATTGGTGGTGGTGGGGGTATTGGTGGTGGTATTGGTGGTGATATTGGTGGTATTGATGGTGGTGGTATTGGTGGTGGTAATGGAGGTGGTATTGGTGGTGGTGGTATAGGTGGTGGTGGTGGTAGTGTTGCTTGTGGTGGTGGGTAGTGGTGGTATTGGTGGTGGCGGTATAGGTATTGGTGGTGTTGGAATTGGTGGACTTGGTGGTATTGGTGGTAGCATTGGTGGTTGTATTGGTGGTGGTGGTATTGGTGGTGCTATTGGTGGTGGTATTGGTGGTGGTGGTATTGGTGGTCGTTTTATTGGTGGTATTGGTGTTGGTGGTGGTTTTGGTTGTGTTGGTATTGGTGGTGGTGGTATTAGTATTGGTGGTATTGGTGGTAGTGGTATTGGCAGTGGTATTGGTGGTGGTGGTGGTATTGGTGGTGATATTGGTGGTGGTGGTGTTATTGGTGGTATTGGTGGTGGTGGTATTGGTGGTGGTGGTATTGGTGGTGGTGGTATTGGTGGTGGTGACACTGGTGGTGGTGGTATTGGTGAAAATAGTGATGGTATTGGTTATGGTGCTGGAATTGGTGGTGGTGGTGGTGGTATTGGTGGTGGTATTGGTGATGGTGGTGGTATTGGTGGTGGTGGTGGTATTGTTGGTGGTGGTATTGGTGATGGTGGTATTGGTGGTGGTATTGGTGGTGGTGGTGGTATTGGTGGTGGTGGTGGTCTTGGTGGTGGTGGTATTCATGGTGGTGATGTAATTGGTGGTGGTGACATTGGTGGTGGTGGTATTGGTGGAAATAGTGATGGTATTAGTGGTGGTGGTGGAATTGGTGGTGGTGGTATTGGTATTAGTATTGGTGGTATTGGTATTAGTGGTGATGGTATTTCTGGTGGTAGTGTTATTGGTGGTGTTGGAGGTGGTGGTAGTGGTATTGGTGATGGTATTGGTGGTGGTGGTATTGGTCGTGGTGGTATTGGTGGTGGTGGTATTGGTGGTGCTATTGGTGGTGGTGGTATTGGTGGTGGTATCAGTGCTGGTGGTATTAGGGGTCATGGTTGTATTGGTGGTGGTGGTATTGGTGGTGGTGGTATTGGTGGTATTGGTGGTGAGGTAATGGTGGTGGTATTGGTGGCATTGGTGGTGGTGGTTGTGGTGGTGGTATTGCCGGTGGTGGTATTGCTGGTGGTGGTATTGGTGGTGGTGTGTGGTATTGGTGGTGGTGTTTGTAGTGGTGGTTGTGATATTGGTGGTGGTGGTATTGTTGCTGGTGGTATTGGCAATTGTGGTATTGGCAGTGGTATTGGTGGTGGTGGTGGTATTGGTGGTGGTGGTATTGGTAGTAGAGGAATTGGTGGTAGTATTGGTGGTTTTGGTGGTATTGGTGATGGTGGTGGTATTGGTGATGGTGGTGGTATTGGTGGCGGTGGTATTGGTGGTGATATTGGTGATGTTATTGGTGGTATTGGTGGCGTTGGTATTGGTGGTATTGTGGGTGGTGGTAGTATTGGTGGTGGTGGTGGTATTGGAGGTATTGGTGGTGGTGGTATTGGTGATGGTGGTATTGGTGGTGGTGGTTGTATTGGTGGTGGTGGTAGTATTGGTGGCAATGGTGGTGGTGATTGCGGTGGTGGTGATTGCAGTGGTGGTATTGCTGGTGGTGTGTGGTTTTGGTGGTGGTGGTATTGTGGTGGTGGTATTGTTGGTGGTGGTATTGGCGGTGGTATTGGTGATGGTATTGGTGGTGGTGGTATTGGTGGTTGTGGTGGTGGAATTATTGGTGGTGGTATTGGCAGTATTGGCAGTGGTATTGGTGGTGGTATTGGTGATGGTGGTATTGGTGGTAGTGGTGGTATTGGTGGTGGTGGTATTGTTGGTGGTGGTATTGTTGGTGGTGGCATTGGTGGTGGTGGTATTGGTGGTGGTGGTGGAATTGGTGGTGGTGGTATTGGTGGTATTGGTATTAGTGGTGATGGTATTGCTGGTGGTAGTGTTATTGGTGGTGGTCTCGGTGGTATTGGTTGTGATGGTGGTGGGATTGGTGGTGGTGGTATTGGTATTGGTGGTGTTATTGGTGGTGGTGTTTCTGGTGGTAGTGGTGGGTGGTGGTGGTGGTATTGGTGGTGGCATTCATTGTTGGTGGTATTCGTTGTATTGGTGGTGGTGGTATTGGTGCTTTTGGTGGTACTGATGGTGTTGGTGGTGGTATTGGTGATGGTGGAGGTAGTATTGGTGGTTGTGGTATTGATGGTGGTGGTATTGGGTGTGGTTGTGGTATTTGTGGTGGTGGTATTGGTGGTGGTATTTGTAGTGGTATTGGTGGTGGTGGTATTTGTATTGGTGGAGGTGGTATTGGTGGTGGTGGTATTGGTAGTGGTATTGGTGGTGGTATTGGTGGTGGTATTGATGGTGATGGTATTGGCAGTGGTATTGGTGGTGGTGGTGGTGATGTTGGTATTGGTGGTGGTATTGGTGGTGATGATGGAATTGGTGCTGGTGGTATTGGTGGTGATGGTGGTATTGGTGGTATTGGTGGTGGTATTGGTGGTGGTATTGGTGGTGGTGGTATTGGTGGTGGTCTTGCTGGTGGTATTGGTGGTGGTAGTAGTGGTGGTGGTGGTATTGGTGGTGGTAGGGGTGGTATTGGTGGTGGTGTTATTGGTGCTGGTGGTATTGGTGGCATTGGTATTGGTGGTGGTCGTATTGAGGGTGGTGGTGGTTTTAGTGTTGGTGGTGGTTTTGGAGGTTTTGGTGGTGGTGGTATTGGTGATGGTGGTATTGGTGGTGGTATTGGTGGTGATGGTATTGGTGGTGGTATTAGTATTGGTGGTGGTGGTATTGGTATTGACGGTTGTATTGGTGGTGGTGGTGGTATTGGTGGTATTGGTGGTGGTAGTTGTATGGGTGGTGGTGGTATTGGTGGTGGTATTGGTGGTAGTAGTGTTGGTGGTATTGCTGGTGGTGGTATTGGTGGTGGTGTGTGGTATTGGTGGTGGTGTTTGTAGTGGTGGTGTTGTAATTTGGCAGCATTTAAGTTAAGCATTAACTGAAGACAGCCTGTATTTAGAGGCTAAATTGTCCGCTTTGTGGAATCCATTTTGTATTTCTGGCAGCCATTTTGGCTGCCATGTGCTACCATGTGCTCGCCATGTGCTCTGTCCTAACTTCCTGTCAACTGCTCTTGAAATCTGCCTAGAGACAAGTTATATTTAGTTCCTCTTGCTTTGCACATGCTCAGTTGAGCTTGCAGCTGTTCCAAGTTTATAAATGTCAGGATGTGTCTACTAAAAGTAGAAACTGTTAGCTCCACCCACTTGTCGACTGTGCATTCTCTGTATGACCTTATATGTACCTAAAACCAGCATTTGTGTTAGTACCGCCTTCATTTGAGCCCCTGTGTGGGTATAAAAGGACCAGGATCCTTCCATTCAGTGTGCTACTTCATGCATTACTGAAGGGTGATGTGTGAATGTTAGCTCCACCTCATGAGGTTTAATAAACTCTGTCTTTTATATTTCAGTTTCTGTGCCAACTTCTTCCTAAGTGTCTGAGGACTCTGTGCAGAGAAGGGAGAACCCCTAAGCACTGGTAGGCCTTGCTGAGGCTCACTACAACAAATTGGCGCTTCCAACGTGGGACTCATCAGCGACTCGGATGCCCGAAGGACTGGTCGCGAAGAAGGATTGGAATCTCGCTTTTGGACGCGATCGCTGCCTGAGGAGACCTGAGTCTTGGCACCCACGGCGTTTTCCTTTCTTTCTGATCTGACCATCCCGGCGGCGCCGGTCCTTGACTGAGATCTCTTCTGTTGATTCGCCGTGCAGTGACCATTTGGTCGATTTGAGAACTTGGCAGTTGGAACCTGGACACCATTTGATTGGTAAGAGCCGTTTTGCGGCACTTGCTGTTGGTTTGATGCCTTTGACTGGTAAGGTAGTTTTAGTAACACTTACTGTGGCTTTGTTTGTATGATTGGCCAATTTTGGAATCTGTTTTGTAATTATATATGTATTGCAATACATATAGGCAGGTAATGAGGAGAATTTTCTCTATTTAAAATTGTTTGAACAGCGCAACGTACTGAAAAGTACCTTAAGCGCTACTTTGATTATAATACTGCATATTTTGCACTATTTTTTGGCATGCCTGTTTTCAGCACACTTTGTAGGATGTGTTGCTTTTGTAGTGGTACCAATTTGAGACTTGACGTAGCACAACCAGCTCCCCGGAGGGGACGCCTAATAGGGATATGTATATTAAGTATGGTATTTCTTCTATAATGTACTGCACGTTATGGAACAAATATACTAGTAAAGATCCTGAGTTGCGTTGGCCTATGTATGGGTCATTTGATTTGCGAAAAATTCAGTATGTGGAACAATGTATGTTTAAACGAAAGACTAGGCAAGATATGTTTGATTGTGTGCGAATGTGGGAGAAAGAAGTGCGTGAGCGAATGAAGCGTGAGCAAGCCTTGATTGACAAAGAACAGCGAAAGACCATTTATGCGAAAGCATTAGAGTTAAAAAACAAGGAGATGAGAGAAATTAAAGAGAGGGAAGATAGGGAACGCCATTTACAGGTGACTGGCCAATACGCTGTTAGGCAGCCCCTTTATCCTATCCTTAATAAACCACAAGATGATTTCTTGTTATTAGATCGTTCTCCACCTCCGTATATTTTTTCTTCTGCTCCTCATGAGTCAGATGAGGACTCTTTTCAGACCAGGACAAAGCTCGAGAAACTCGTTCCATGTTATCTGCTGAGCGTGCATCTGACATCAGATCTACTGCGCGTAAAGCCGTTCGTAGTACTACCAGTGCTTCTGAACTTTTAGATAGTATAAAAGGATGGCAGGAAAGGGAGCAAATATATTTTACCGATACATTTGCTGCAGAGGTTATTGAACAATTTAGGAAGTATTCGGTAGAAGTGGAGCCCGATGATGTAGCAACTAACTGTAAACAATTACGTGACGGTCTTTTTGTCTTCTCCCAGGTGGCTGACACAATCAGACGCTTGGTTAAACTGCGTGTTGAAGCAGCCCGTTTGCGAGAGGAGAAAAAGGCAGCAGAAGCAGCTGCACTAGCATCTCAGATCAGCATGGCACGAACTTCTACTCCTGAAACAGATAAGAATGTTGTAATTCATGTGAAACCCATGCGGGAAGCCGCGCCTTTATATGTTCCTCCTAAAGGAACGGGTACAGAGGATGATAAGACTTCTCTTAATGCGAAAGGGTACTTTATTTATAATTGGGTTTACACTCCTTGGAATAGAGCAGATGTTATGGCCCTTAAAAATGCATTGCCTGACCCGCGAAAGAATCCAGCAGCCTTTTATGAGGAAGTTGAGGGTGCAATCAGCTCTTGTACTATGACTCTGTCTGATATTGATTTGTTTTTGGATTAATATTACCACCTGATATGTAGAGAACTGTGCGCAAAATAGATGATAATGCGACATTTGGAGCATTGTGGAAAGATTTAGAGCGGTTAGATGAAGATAGAGAACCTGCACAGAAACCGTGTCAGTTAATTTTAAATCTTCCGGCAGCAGTTAAGTTAAAGACGATCATTCCCCCTAAAAAGATAGATTGGACAGTGCTAGCGTCTTGCAAGCAAAAGGTAGATGAATCAGTTTCTGACTTCTTCACACGCTTTGAAGAAGCATTTCACGATTTTAGTGGCCAGTCATTGACAGATGACACAGGTAGGCATCTGTTTGTCGATAAATATGTCGCAAACCTTTTGCCAGGAATAGCTAGTCGCTTAAAGGCCAGTGAGAGTTCATGGACTACATCTTCTCCGGTTTCTCTTTTAACTATGGCCCAGTATTATGAGCGGCAAGAATTAGAAGCCAAAGGTAATGAGGACAAAAAGTCTAAAGAGTTGAAAACAAAGGTTATGTTGGCTCAAGCTTATGGTCCGCCTTCTAGAGATAATGATAGAGGTGGACGTGGATCTTATGGTTCGTCCTTTCCTTGCTCTGCCCGTTCGAATTTGTCTGTTGATCAGTGTGCATACTGCAAAAATTTGGACATTGGCTTTCTGATTGTCCAGTGCTGCGTGCTCAGCAGAATCTACGTGGTCGGGGACAAATGAGAAATCGTTCAGGATATCAAGGGCCTAGAGGAAGCGCGAATGATCGTGCTCGGTTTGATGCTAATACACGTGGGCAGAATGGGTTTAACACTTTTGATAGAAGGAACCAATATCAAATGTCTGACTATGTGCCCTCTGATTTTCAAGATTCTGCTTATGCATAGGATTGCCTAGGATGGGGTAAGGAATCAGTTGAAGTTCCAGAAGATCAGAGGGGTCCCTATGTTACAGCACATGTTTTGGGTTCTACTGATCAGTTTCTGGTTGATACAGGAGCTACTCGTAGCGCCTTGTCTAAACAATTGGTTCCAAGGGCTCCCCTGTCTGGCTTAACCATTACATCGATAGGTTTCGATGGAACACCTTCCCTTAGCCCATTGTCACAACCACTTGCATTTGATATTGATAAGTTTACTGCTCCATGTCCGTTTTTGCTTTCTCCAAACACACCAGACAATATTGTGGGTCTTGATATGCTTAAATATTTCAGGGCTACGATAAGGTGTTCTCCGGAAGGAGTACGGGTTATTTTGAATGACAACTACCCTATGATTGAGAGATCTTGTATTGTTAAAGAGGACATTGCACTAGCCTCACTCCCTAGTACTTTGTGGGCTACTTCGGATACTGATGTAGGGCAAATGGTTATTCCACCAGTACATATTAGTGTCAAGGAGGGCGCTTTATTGCCAAGACTGCCTCAGTATAAAATTTCTCGAGAAGGAGAAGAAGCACTCACACGTATTGTACATGATTTAATTAAGGTGGGAGTTGTGGAAGAAGTTCCTTACAATATTTGCAATAGTCCGATTCTTCCCATTTTGAAAAAGATACTAACACTAGGATTTATAGATTTATTATCGATTTGAGAGAAGTCAACAAGATTGTAGTACCACAGTACCCTGTAGTCTCTGACATAACGACATTGCTTACCCTGGTCCCTCCAACAGCAACTACATTTTCTGTAATTGATCTGAAGAACGCTTTCTTCTCGATTCCTATTCATCCTGATAGCCGATATTTGTTCGGTTTCACTTTGAATAATAGATCATACAGATTTTGTAGAGTTCCTCAAGGCTATACTGAGAGTCCTAGTATTTACAGTCAAGCATTGAAGAGACAGCTTGATTCCTTTACCTTGCCTAAAGGAGTGGCTCTCATACAATATGTCGATGACATCTTGTTGGCAGCCGATACACCTGAGCAGTGTGAGAAATGCACTTTGTCTTTGCTTTCTTTTCTTGCTACACACCACCATAAAGTATCACGAAAGAAATTGCAATATTGTAGACCGAAGGTGACCTATTTAGGACACCTTCTGTCTAAGGAGGGCCGTGCACTGACACCAGATCGCATTCAAGCAATTTTAGACACCCCAGTACCTTCCACGCAGAAAGATGTCCGTGCATTCATTGGTCTGACTTCGTTTTGCAGGCAATGGATATTGGGTTTTTCACACATTGTTAAACCCTTGCTAGCACTTTTGACTAAAAACACTCCGATCCCCCTTCCATGGACAGATGAATGTCAAAATGCTTTTTGTCAGTTGAGACAAGCTCTTTGCTCTGCACCAGTGTTAGGCACACCAGATTACACGAAGGCTTTTACACTCTATGTACATGAGAAAGAAGGATGTGCATTGTCAGTTTTAGTACAGACACACGGGGACAAACAGCGCCCTTGTGCATACCTTTCTGCAGTTCTTGACCCTGTTGCTCGTGCATTGCCTGGGTGTTTCCGTTCAGTTGCAGCGACGGCTGTGTCCATACGTCAGAGTGAAGGGATAGTTTTGTCACACAAACTGTTGGTGCTAGTACCCCATGCAGTAGATGCCCTTTGAATCAGACTAAGACTCAGCACTTAACTAGTGCTCGTTTGACAGGATACGAATTGACACTGCTAGCACCTCATATTACCTTGAAAAGATGTGCGACACTGAACCCAGCCACTTTGTTGCCATATCCTGCGACTCAGTCTCAGTCAAAGGAGCCTCATGATTGTATATTCCTTACTGAGGAACAGACAAAGGGTCGCATCGATTTGCAAGATACGCCCCTTCCAGATGTAGATGGGGAACTGTGGGTTGATGGGTCCTGTTTGAAGTTACCAGATGGCACGACTTCAGCTGCTTATGCAATTACCACGCTTGAGACAGTAGTGGAAACAGCTCGCATACCTCAGAAGTCAGCTCAAGCAGCTGAACTAATAGCTTTGACACGAGCGTGTGAGCTTAGCACTGACTTGTGTGTGAACATTTACACGGCTAGTCGCTATGCTTTTGGAGTGGTTCATGATTTTGGCCTACTCTGGAAGGAAAGAGGCTTTCTTACATCCCATGGGATGCAGATAATGCACGGAGAGTTAGTGCATAATCTCTTGACTGCACTTACATACCCAAAGAAAGTTGCTATTATGAAGTGTAGCGCACACAAGAAAGTGACTGACAAAATAAGACAAGGCAATGCCTTTGCAGACCGCGTAGCCCGTGAGACTGCGATGCAGCGAAGCACTACACCCATGTACGTAGTGAAATCACAAGCTGAGTGTTGGCATGATGCTAGAGAGGAAGTATTGGATATACAGAGATCTGCTTCTGTGGAAGAGCTTGAGCAATGGTCTAAAGAAGGAATATTAGATGATGAGGGTTGTTGGCGTAACAAAGAAATGAATAAGTGGAAATTGCCTGCGGCCTATTTACAACCTATGGTTCAAATGGCACATGGGCTGGCACATGTTGGAGCTCTAGCAATAACTAAAGTGCTTACACAAGTTTGGGAGCATCCTGAAATTGCTAGCACAGCCAAAAGGGTAGTACAGTCCTGTTTGATCTGTTGGCAGTATAATCCTGGAAAAGGGACACGAACTCCTACAGGAGGGTTTGCTACACCAACTGCACCTTTTGAAGTTTTGCAGATGGATTACATCCAACTCGAACGCTGCAATAATCTGAAATATGTCCTAGTGGTGGTGTGTGCCTTTAGCAAATGGATAGAGGCATACCCTACGAAGGATAATACTGCTCTCACCACAGCAAAGGTGCTTCTAAAGGAGTTTTTCCCTAGATACGGTGTTTGTAAACTTTTGTGGAGTGACAATGGACCTCATTTTATTGGGCAAGTTGTTGAGCATGTCCTGAAAGGATTAGGGATCAAACAGAAATTCCATACAGTTTTCCACCCGCAATCAGCAGGATTGGTGGAAAGGTATAACGCTACTCTAAAAACAAAGTTGGCGAAAATACTGGCTTCCACGTCTCTAAAGTGGCCAGATGCCCTACCTTTGGCATTGTTGTCCATAAGATCGGTGCCACATTCACGATCAGGTCTTACCCCCTATGAGGTGGTGTTTGGGAGACCAATGAACATTTGGGGAATTCCTAAGCCACGCCCCATACATGATGTTCCTTGTGTTCTGATGAATGATTATTTGGCACAGTTAACTGACAGTTTGATTTCTATTCATCAACAGGTTCGAGAAGCTCTTCCTGACAGATCTACAGGTGAGGCCCACGAACTCCGTCCTGGTGACCATGTAATGGTCAAGGTCTTTGACAGATCGAACAGCTTGGAGCCAAGGTGGCGAGGACCAGAGCAGGTGCTCCTTGCGACAAGGACAGCAGTTCGAGTGACAAACAGAAAGAATTGGATCCACAGCACACACTGCAAACGCGTGTCGCCTGCCTTGGTGGAACCTGCTGTGTTGACCGATCATCGAGAGATTCTGGAGACGGAGAAAGGCCAAGCTATCTCACCTGACGAATCTGCGGAAGTCTTCCCGGACCACACGATCACTGGAGTATCCAGATATCAATTGAGACCGAGGAAAGGATCTGCAGTTTTGAAAAACTGGTTGAGCTACCACCCTGGGTTAGTGAAACGGAGAGCCATTGTGGCAAGGGAGGGGGATCAGCCCTGTATTAGTGTAGTGACACCCGCTTTGGCCCATGGTGAAGAAATCAGCGGCTGCCCAGGGAGAAGAGCTCCAACGACTGTTTTCAACAAGTTTTCAGAAAGATCAATCATTACTGCTGCTAAAATGAAAAAACAAATAATTTGTGCTGTAGGGTTTGTTGTTGCTATGGTGGCTATGGCAGCAATTACGTGGTACATCGAGAAGGTGGCTCATGTTCGACAGCTTTTTGTTGCCACTACAACAGTACCCGTGGAACACCACTACTTTACTCTTCCTTACCATGAGCAAAAGCATCGACAATCTTACCTGAACAATACTTTTATCCAGATGTTGCACCATACTCACAATGCTACGAATACTACCAACTGTTGGGTGTGTGGGATGATACCTGCACATCAAAAGAAAGGAGGAACACCTTTTATTCCTCTTCCATTTTCTCACAATGGTTCTTGTCAAGCTTGGTATGCGCTTTTGTTTGCATATGGAAAGCCTTCAGTAGGTGGGATTATTTTTCAACTTAATAAAGTGTGTTATCAAAATAAAGAAGGTTATCCACAAGCCAAAGGGACTAAAATGGGAATGGGAAGAGTATCAACCGGACAATATTTCAACACCATATGTTTTCACAAATGTGAGAATAATAAAGAACATTGGACCTTTTGTGATTTCTGTGACAAAAGCTAAAGCAGACTTGTGTATTTGTAGTGTTGGAAGAATTCCAGTGGGGAGGAGCGAGTGTACTGTAATCCTGACCATTGAAGGTGCCAATAAGAGCACTTTCACAGCCTCGCATAACACGTATTTTGTGTGTGGAAATAACGGATATTATCAATTACCTGTTGGGTGGTCAGGAATCTGCTATGTATCTTTTCTGTTGCCCCCTGTGTTTCTGGCACCTGCATTGTATCACCGTGATTTTAAACTGTACAATGACATTTCCAAAAACAGAAATAAGAGGACAATAAGGATGGATGAAGTTGACCAAACCGACACTACCCTACAACAATATGTTGATTTCAACTTGGGCTTATTTTTCTTTGTGGGTGCTGCATTAAACAGCAGGAAAATCCGACGACTGACTCGTGTTGTGGAAGCTGTTACTAATCAGACAGCTATGGCACTTGGGAACATTACAGAGGAACTACAGATTGCAAGGATTGTAGCACTCCAGAATAGGATGGTGCTAGACGTGATTTTGGCTGATCGAGGTGGTGCATGTCGCATCATCGGTAGCAGCTGTTGTGTATTCATACCAGATCACTCACCTTCAGTATATGACGCAATATCGAAATTGCATAAGATTGCTGCAGAAATTCATCCAGAGACTGGAACTTGGACTTTTGCTGGATGGTTTTGGACTCTTGTTTCTGCTTGGGGCTGGAAGCTACTGACTATCCTGTGTGTAATAATTATAATATTTTTACATGCTGTGTATGTATCCAATGTGGTCCAATGCTTTGCTCCATTTGCATTTCTGCTTGTATATCTGCCAGAGGGAACATTGCTGAAACAAAGGCCCAACAAATGTTGAATAAAGAGGTGGCCGAAATAATGTTAATAGATGTACGGGATGAATATCTAGATTACCCCAGATAAACGAATGTCTTCAGCCAATGCTGAAAGGGTCGTCTGTTGTAATTTGGCAGCATTTAAGTTAAGCATTAACTGAAGACAGCCTGTATTTAGAGGCTAAATTGTCCGCTTTGTGGAATCCATTTTGTATTTCTGGCAGCCATTTTGGCTGCCATGTGCTACCATGTGCTCGCCATGTGCTCTGTCCTAACTTCCTGTCAACTGCTCTTGAAATCTGCCTAGAGACAAGTTATATTTAGTTCCTCTTGCTTTGCACATGCTCAGTTGAGCTTGCAGCTGTTCCGAGTTTATAAATGTCAGGATGTGTCTACTAAAAGTAGAAACTGTTAGCTCCACCCACTTGTCGACTGTGCATTCTCTGTATGACCTTATATGTACCTAAAACCAGCATTTGTGTTAGTACCGCCTTCATTTGAGCCCCTGTGTGGGTATAAAAGGACCAGGATCCTTCCATTCAGTGTGCTACTTCATGCATTACTGAAGGGTGATGTGTGAATGTTAGCTCCACCTCATGAGGTTTAATAAACTCTGTCTTTTATATTTCAGTTTCTGTGCCAACTTCTTCCTAAGTGTCTGAGGACTCTGTGCAGAGAAGGGAGAACCCCTAAGCACTGGTAGGCCTTGCTGAGGCTCACTACAACAGTGGTTGTGATATTGGTGGTGGTGGTGGTGGTATTGTTGCTGGTGGTATTGGCAATTGTGGTATTGGCAGTGGCATTGGTGGTGGTGGTGGTATTGGTGGTGGTGGTATTGGTAGTGGAGGAATTGGTGGTAGTATTGGTGGTTTTGGTGGTATTGGTGGTGGTGGTATTGGTGATGGTGGTGGTATTGGTGGTGATATTGGTGATGTTATTGGTGGTATTGGTGGTGGTGGTATTGTGGGTGGTGGTAGTATTGGTGGTGGTGGTGGTATTGGAGGTATTGGTGGTGGTGGTATTGGTGATGGTGGTATTGGTGGTGGTGGTTGTATTGGTGGTGGTGGTATTGGTGGCAATGGTGGTGGTGATTGCGGTGGTGGTGATTGCAGTGGTGGTATTGCTGGTGGTGTGTGGTTTTGGTGGTGGTGGTATTGTGGTGGTGGTATTGTTGGTGGTGGTATTGGTGGTGGTATTGGTGATGGTATTGGTGGTATTGGTGGTTGTGGTGGTGGAATTATTGGTGGTGGTATTGGAGGTATTGGCAGTGGTATTGGTGGTGGTGGTGGTATTGGTGATGGTGGTATTGGTGGTAGTGGTGGTATTGGTGGTGGTGGTATTGGTGGTGGTGTTATTGTTGGTGGTGGTATTGCTGGTGGTGGTATTGGTGGTGGTGGTATTGGTGGTTGTGGTGGTATTGGTGGTGGTGGCATTGGTGGTGGTGGTATTGGTGGTATTGGTATTAGTGGTGATGGTATTGCTGGTGGTAGTGTTATTGGTGGTGGTATCGGTGGTATTGGTTGTGATGGTGGTGGGATTCGTGGTGGTGGGATTGGTATTGGTGGTGTTATTGGTGGTGGTGTTTCTGGTGGTAGTGGTGGGTGGTGGTGGTGGTATTGGTGGTGGCATTCATTGTTGGTGGTATTCGTTGTATTGGTGGTGGTGGTATTGGTGCTTTTGGTGGTATTGGTGGTGTTGGTGGAGGTATTGGTGATGGTGGAGGTAGTATTGGTGGTAGTATTGGTGGTTGTGGTGGCATTCGTGGTGGTGGTGGTGGTGGGGGTATTGGTGGTGGTATTGGTGGTGATATTGGTGGTATTGATGGTGGTGGTATTGGTGGTGGTGTTGCTTGTGGTGGTGGGTTGTGGTAGAATTGGTGGTGGTGGTATTGCTGGTAGTATTGGTGGTTTTGTTGGTATTGGTGGTGGGATTTGTGGTGGTAGTATTGGTGGTTGTGGTGGTATTGGTGGTATTGGTGGTGGTGGTATTGCTGGTAGTATTGGTGGTTTTGTTGGTATTGGTGGTGGTGGTATTGGTGGTATTGTTGGTGGTGGTGGTGGTTGTATTGGTGGTGGTGGTATTGGTGGTGGCGGTATTGGTGGTAGTATTGGTGGTTGTGGTGGTATTGGTGGTATTGATATTGGAGGTGGTGGTATTGGAGGTGGTGGTATTGGTGGTATTGTTGGAGGTGGTGGTGGTATTGGTGGTGGTATTGGTGGTGGTGGTATTGGTGGTGGTGGTATTGCTGGTAGTATTGGTGGTTGTGGTGGTATTGGTGGTATTGGTGGTATTGGAGGTGGTGGTATTGGTGGTGGTGGTATTGGTGGTGTTACTGGTTGTGGTGGTATTGGTGGTGTTGGTATTGCTGGTAGTATTGGTGGTTTTGGTGGTGATAATGGTGGTGGTGGTGGTATTGGTGCTGGCGGTATTGGTAGTGGTGATATTGGTGGTAGTATTGGTGGTATTGGTGGTGGTGGTGGTGGTGGTATTGGTGGTGGTATTGGTGGTGGTATTGGTGATGGTGGTGGTATTGGTGGTGATATTGGTGGTGGTGGTGTTATTGGTGGTATTGGTGGTGGTGGTATTGGTGGTGGTCGTATTGGTGGCATTGTTATTGGTGGTGGTGGTATTGCGGGTGGTGGTGGCGGCATTGGTGTTGGTGGTTTTGGAGGTATTGGTGGTGGTGGTGGTTGTATTGCTGGTGGTGGTTGTATTGCTGGTGGTATTGGTGGTGATGGTGGTATTGGTGGTGCTATTGGTAGTGGTGGTATTGGAGGTGGTGGTGGTATTGGTGGTGCTATTGGTAGTGGTGGTATTGGTGGTGGTATTGGTGGTAGTAGTGTTGGTGGTATTGGTGGTGGTGGTAATGGTGGTGGTGTGTGGTATTGGTGACATTGGTGGTGGTGGTTGTGGTGGTGGTATTGGTGGTGGTGGTATAGGTGGTGGTGTGTGGTATTGGTGGTGGTATTTGTATTGGTGGTGGTGGTATTGGTGGTGGTGTTGCTTGTGGTGGTGGGTAGTGGTGGTATTGGTGGTGTTGGTATTGCTGGTAGTATTGGTGGTTTTGGTGGTGATAATGGTGGTGGTGGTGGTATTGGTGCTGGTGGTATTGGTGCTGGCGGTATTGGTAGTGGTGATATTGGTGGTAGTATTGGTGGTATTGGTGGTGGTGTTGGTGGTGGTATTGGTGGTGGTATTGGTGATGGTGTTGGTATTGGTGGTGGTATTGGTGGTGGTGGTATTGGTGGTGGTCGTATTGTTGGCATTGATATTGGTGGTGGTGGTATTGCGGGTGGTGGTGGCGGCATTGGTGTTGGTGGTTTTGGAGGTATTGGTGGTGGTGGTGGTTGTATTGCTGGTGGTATTGGTGGTGATGGTGGTATTGGTGGTGCTATTGGTAGTGGTGGTATTGGAGGTGGTGGTGGTATTGGTGGTGCTATTGGTAGTGGTGGTATTGGTGGTGGTATTGGTGGTAGTAATATTGGTGGTGGTGGTATAGGTGGTGGTGTGTGGTATTGGTGGTGGTATTTGTATTGGTGGTGGTGTTGCTTGTGGTGGTGGGTAGTGGTGGTATTGGTGGACTTGGTGCTATTGGTGGTGGTAGCACTGGTGGTGGTAGCATTGGTGATGGTTTTACTGGTGGTATTGGTGGTGGTGGTATTGGTGGTATTGGTGGTTGTATTGGTGGTGGTGGTATTGGTGGTGCTATTGGTGGTGGTGGTATTGGTGGTGTTGTATTGGTTGTGGTATTGGTGGTTGTATTGGTGCTGGTGGTATTGGTGGTTGTATTGGTGGTGGTGGTGGTGGTGATTGCGGTGGTGGTATTGCTGGTGGTGTGTGGTTTTGGTGGTGGTATCTGTAGTGGTATTAGTGGTGGTGGTATTGGTGGTGGTGGTATTGGCGGTGGTATTGGTGATGGTATTGGTGGTGGTGGTATTGGTGGTGGTGGTGGAATTATTGGTAGTGGTATTGGTGGTGGTGGTATTGGCAGTGGTATTGGTGGTGGTGATGGTGGTATTGGCAGTGTTATTGGTGGTGGTGGTGGTATTGGTGGTGGTGGCATTGGTGGTGGTGGTATTGGTGGAATTAGTGAAGGTATTGGTGGTGGTGGTGGAATTGGTGGTGGTGGTATTGGTGGTATCGGCATTAGTGGTGATGGTATTGCTGGTGGTAGTGTTATTGGTGGTGGTATTGGTGGTATTGGTTGTGATGGTGGTAGGATTGGTGGTATTGGTATTGGTGGTGTTATTGGTGGTGGTGTTACTGGTGGTAGTGGCGGGTGGTGGTATTGGTGGTGGTGGTATTGGTTGTGGCATTCATTGTTGGTGGTATTGGTGGTGGTGGTATTGCTGGTAGTATTGGTGCTTTTGGTGGTATTGGTGGTGTTGTTGGTGGTGGTATTGGTGGTATTGGTGGTTGTGGTGGTGGTATTGGTGGTGTTGTATTGGTCGTGGTATTGGTGGTTGTATTGGTGCTGGTGGTATTGGTGGTTGTGGTTGTATTGGTGGTGGTGGTGGTATTGGTGGTAGTAGTGTTGGTGGCATTGGTGGTGGAGGTATTGGTGGCATTGGTGGTGGTGATTGCGGTGGTGGTATTGCTGGTGGTGTGTGGTTTTGGTGGTGGTATCTGTAGTGGTATTAGTGGTGGTGGTGGTATTGGTGGTGGTGGTATTGGCGGTGGTATTGGTGGTGGTGATGGTATTGGTGGTGGTGGTATTGGTGGTGGTGGTAGTATTGGTGGTGGTGGTATTGTTGGTGGTGGTAGTGGTGGTGATGGTATTGTTGGTGGTGGTATTGGTGATGGTGGTATTGGCAGTGTTATTGGTGGTGGTGGTGGTATTGGTGGTGGTGGCATTGGTGGTGGTGGTATTGGTGGTATTGGTGGTGGTGGTATTGGTGATGGTATTGGTGGTGTTGTATTGGTCGTGGTATTGGTGGTTGTATTGGTGCTGGTGGTATTGGTGGTTGTGGTTGTATTGGTGGTGGTGGTATTGGTGGTGGTATCTGTAGTGGTATTAGTGGTGGTGGTGGTATTGGTGGTATCGGTATTAGTGGTGATGGTATTGCTGGTGGTAGTGTTATTGGTGGTGGTATTGGTGGTATTGGTTGTGATGGTGGTAGGATTGGTGGTGGTGGTATTGGTATTGGTGGTGTTATTGGTGGTGGTGTTACTGGTGGTAGTGGCGGGTGGTGGTATTGGTTGTGGCATTCATTGTTGGTGGTATTGGTGGTGGTGGTATTGCTGGTAGTTTTGGTGGTATTGGTGGTATTGGTGGTGTTGTTGTTGGTGGTGGTATTGGTGGTTGTATTGGTGGTGGTGGTATTGGTGATGGTATTGGTGGTGTTGTATTGGTCGTGGTATTGGTGGTTGTATTGGTGCTGGTGGTATTGGTGGTTGTGGTTGTATTGGTGGTGGTGGTATTGGTGGTGGTATCTGTAGTGGTATTAGTGGTGGTGGTGGTATTGGTGGTGGTGGTATTGGCGGTGGTATTGGTGATGGTATTGGTGGTGGTATTGGTGGTGGTGGTGGAATTATTGGTGGTGGCATTGGTGGTGGTGATTGCGGTGGTGGTATTGCTGGTGGTGTGTGGTTTTGGTGGTGGTATCTGTAGTGGTATTAGTGGTGGTGGTGGTATTGGTGGTGGTGGTATTGGCGGTGGTATTGGTGATGGTATTGGTGGTGGTGGTATTGGTGGTGGTAGTGTTATTGGTGGTGGTATTGGTGGTATTGGTTGTGATGGTGGTAGGATTGGTGGTGGTGGTATTGGTTGTGGCATTCATTGTTGGTGGTATTGGTGGTGGTGGTATTGCTGGTAGTATTGGTGCTTTTGGTGGTAATGGTGGTGTTGTTGTTGGTGGTGGTATTGGTGATGGTGGTGGTATTATTGGTGGTAGTATTGGTGGTTGTGGTGGCATTCGTGGTGGGGGTATTGGTGGTGGTATTGGTGGTGATATTGGTGGTGATGGTGGTGGTATTGATGGTGGTGGTATTGGTGGTGGTAATGGAGGTGGTATTGGTGGTGGTGGTATAGGTGGTGGTGGTGGTAGTGTTGCTTGTGGTGGTGGGTAGTGGTGGTATTGGTGGTGGCGGTATAGGTATTGGTGGTGGTGGTATTGGTGGTGTTGGAATTGGTGGACTTGGTGGTATTGGTGGTGGTAGCATTGGTGATGGTTTTACTGGTGGTATTGGTGGTGGTGGTATTGGTGGTGGTGGTATTGGTGGTTGTATTGGTGGTGGTGGTATTGGTGGTGGTGGTATTGGTGATGTTGTATTGGTCGTGGTATTGGTGGTTGTATTGGTGCTGGTGGTGGTATTGGTGGTGGTAGTAGTGTTGGTGGTATTGGTGGTGGTGGTAATGGTGGTGGTATTGGTGGTGGTAGTAGTGTTGGTGGTATTGGTGGTGGTGGTAATGGTGGTGGTGGTGGTATTGGTGGTGGTGATTGTGGTGGTGGTATTGCTGGTGGTGTGTGGTTTTGGTGGTGGTATCTGTAGTGGTATTAGTGGTGGTGGTGGTATTGGTGGTGGTGGTATTGGTGGTGGTGGTATTGGCGGTGGTATTGGTGATGGTATTGGTGGTGGTGGTATTGGTGGTGGTGGAATTATTGGTGGTGGCATTGGCGGTGGTGGTATTGGCAGTGGTATTGGTGGTATTGGTGGTGGTGGTATTGTTGGTGGTGGTATTGGTGATGGTGGTATTGGCAGTGTTATTGGTGGTGGTGGTATTGGTGGTGGTGGCATTGGTGGTGGTGGTATTGGTGGAATTGGTTGTGATAGTGGTGGGATTGGTATTGGTGGTGTTATTGGTGGTAGTGTTACTGGTGGTAGTGGCGGGTGGTGGTGATGGTATTGGTGGTGGTGGTATTGGTTGTGGCATTCATTGTTGGTGGTATTGGTGGTGGTGGTATTGCTGGTAGTATTGGTGCTTTTGGTGGCATTCGTGGTGGTGGTGGTATTGCTGGTGGTGGTATTGGTGGTGGTGGTGCCACTGGTTGTGGTCTTGGTGGTGGTAGTGGCATTTGTGGTATTGGTGGTGGTGGTGGGGGTATTGGTGGTGGTATTGGTGGTGATATTGGTGGTGGTATTGATGGTGGTGGTATTGGTGGTGGTAATGGAGGTGATATTGGTGATGGTGGTATAGGTGGTGGTGTTGCTTGTGGTGGTGGGTAGTGGTGGTATTGGTGGTGGCGGTATAGGTATTGGTGGTGGTGGTATTGGTGGTGTTGGAATTGGTGGACTTGGTGGTATTGGTGGTGGTAGCATTGGTGATGGTTTTACTGGTGGTATTGGTGGTTGTATTGGTGGAGGTGGTGGTATTGGTGGTGGTATTGGTGGTTGTGGTTGTATTGGTGGTGGTGGTGGTATTGGTGGTGGTATTGGTGGTAGTAGTGTTGGTGGTATTGGTGGTGGTGGTAATGGTGGTGGTATTGGTGGCATTGGTGGTGGTGATTGCGGTGGTGGTATTGCTGGTGGTGTGTGGTTTTGGTGGTGGTATTGATGGTGGTGGCATTGGTGGTGGTGGAATTAGTGAAGGTATTGGTGGTGGTGGTGGAATTGGTGGTGGTGGTATTAGTGGTGATGGTAGTGTTATTGGTGGTGGTATTGGTTGTGATGGTGGTGGGATTGGTGGTGGTGGTTTTGGTGGTGTTATTGGTGGTGGTGTTACTGGTGGTAGTGGTGGGTGGTGGTGGTGGTATTGGTGGTGGCATTCATTGTTGGTGCTATTTGTGGTATTGGTGGTGGTGGTATTGCTGGTAGTATTGGTGGTTTTGTTGGTATTGGTGGTATTGGTGGTGGTATTGGTGGTATTGGTGGTGGCGGTATTGGTGGTATTGGTGGTTGTGGTGGTATTGGTGGTATTGGGGGTTGTGGTATTGGTGGTATTGATATTGGAGGTGGTGGTATTGGTGGTGGTTTTGGTATTGCTGGTTGTGGTGGTATTGGTGGTGGTGGTGATACTAGTGATGGCATTGGTGGTGGTGGCATTCGTGGTATTGGTGGTGGTACTGGTGATGGGAGTATTGGTGGTGGTGGTAGTATTGGTGGTGGTGTTGGTGGTGATATTGGTTGTGATGGTGGTGGTATTGGGGGTGGTAGTATTGGTGGTTTTGTTGGTATTGGTGGTGGTGGTATTGGTGGTGGTGGTATTGGTGGTGCTGGTTTTGGTGGTGGTGGTATTGGTGGTGGTTGTATTGGTGGTGGTGGTATTGGTGGTGGCAGTATTGGTGGTAGTATTGGTGGTTGTGGTGGTATTGGTGGTATTGGGGGTTGTGGTACTGGTGGTATTGATATTGGAGGTGGTGGTATTGGTGGTGGTGGTGGTGGTATTGGTGGTGGTGGTATTGGTGGTGGTGGTATTGGTGGTGGTGGTATTGCTGGTAGTATTGGTGGTTTTGGTGGTATTGGTGGTGGTGTTGGTGGTGGTGGTATTGGTGGTGATATTGGTGGTGGTGTTATTGGTGGTATTGGTGGTGGTGGTATTGGTGGTGGTCGTATTGGTGGCATTGTTATTGGTGGTGGTATTGCGGGTGGTGGTGGCGGCATTGGTGTTGGTGGTTTTGGAGGTATTGGTGGTGGTGGTATTGGTGATGGTGGTATTGGTGGTGGTGGTGGTTGTATTGCTGGTGGTATTGGCGGTGGTATTGGAGGTGGTGGTGCTATTGGTAGTGGGTGTATTGGTGGTGGTATTGGTGGTAGTAGTGTTGGTGGTATTGGTGGTGGTGGTGTGTGGTATTGGTGACATTGGTGGTGGTGGTTGTGGTGGTGGTGGTATAGGTGTTGGTGTGTGGTATTGGTGGTGGCATTTGTAGTGGTATTAGTGGTGGTATTTGTATTGGTGGTGGTGGTATTGGTGGTGGTATTGGTGGTGGTGGTGGTATTGGTGGTGGTGGTATTGGCGGTGGTGGTATTGGCAGTGGTATTGGTGGTTGTGATAGTATTGGTGGTGGTGGTATTGGTGGTGGTGATGTAATTGGTGGTGGTGGTATTGGTGGAAATAGTGATGGTATTGGTGGTGGTGGTAGAATTGCTGGTGGTGGTATTGGTATTAGTATTGGTGGTATTGGTATTAGTGGTGATGGTATTGCTGGTGGTAGTGTTATTGGTGGTGTTGGTAGTAGTGGTATTGGTGATGGTATTGGTTGGTGGTGGTATTGGCGGTGGTGGTATTGGCAGTGGTATTGGTGGTGGTATTGGTGGTATTGGTGGTGGTGGTATTGGTGGTGCTGGTGGTGGTATTATTGGTGGTGGTATTGGCAGTGGTATTGGTGGTGGTGGCATTGGTGGTGGTATTCGTAGTGGTATTGGTGGTGGTGTGTGGAATTGATGGTATTTGTAGCGTTATTAGTGGTGGTGGTGGTGGTGGTATTTGTATTGATGGTGATAATAATAATAATAAAGTTTATTTTGCTTGATTAATTAATATCTTTGCAAATACATAACAATAAGATTCCCCTTGTACACAAATAAATACAATTAAAAGCAATTAAAAGCCACATAATGTAAAAAAGGTCATCAATTGCATATTCCTGGTTTATGGTGTAGCTATTTTAAAAGAGATTCTCATAGACTCTTACGTCTCATAAATTACTGGCTAGCAGTGACGACCACAACTTCTCAGATCGGATGGCTCAGCTTAACCAGGTCCATTGTCCAAGTTAGAGATTGGGTGAATAAAGTGCAAGTAGGACTAAAACAGGATAGACACTTAAAAGTTTTTTAGGTGTTCCTGGTAACGACAGAGTTTTAAGTTTCTTAGTTACCATCTCAAAAAATTTCGTTAGCGACAGTTAAGCTGGACGTCAGTGGGATTGAAGCAAAGCTTCACTGCCTGTCTACAGGTCCAGATGCCGTAATACCTAAAAAAGGGATGTAACAAAATGCATCTTATGTTCTTTAAGTTGGAACAGTTGCAGATAACATGAGTAATATCTTCCTTTCCACTTCTGCATAGACGACAGGTCGGAGTACCACCATCCCTTTCCCATGGGGGAAGATGGGGTTTGATCGCAATTACCCCCATGCGCAACCTTAGAAATTTTTACTTCCTGCTTATCTTAATTCCGACACTCAAGTAGGCTTGGGGTTTTAGCCTTACATAGTCACTGAGCACTATCCAGCCGTGTGCCTTTTTGGTGACAATTGCTTTGTCTTCTAGAACAGATAGCATAGATGTTGTTTTTCTCACTGCTTTTTTAAAGGAAAGATGATCCGTTGGTACGGCCCAGAGATCAGACAGGCCCAGTATCTCAATAGAGTCAAACAGATAATCCCTGGCTGGGCATGTTTCATGATTGTGCAAGGCTTTCCAAAGGTGGGAGTTTAGAGACCCTGCCTCAGCATTTCGGATTTTGTGCCAACTTTTAACGTAGGTGCTCCTTCTTTCCACCGTTTGTCTTTGGATCCCAAATTCTAACCGGATTTGAGCCGGAGAGACGTATTTTGGGAGACGGAAAATTGCTCTGTAAGAGTTGGCTTTTATGACGTCTAAAACTGCTGCGTCTTTACCTTTTAGACCCTCACTCCCATATGTCAATGTAGGCAGCAGTTTAGCCCTCAGGACCTGTAAAAAAGGATCAAGCGTAAGGTCGGGAAGGCGTCTCTTCAATGACTTCAGTGATAGATAAGTTGTAGTCCCCTTTCTTCGCATGGACTCTAGATGGAGTTTGAATGAGCTTGTATGATCCATTAGTATTCCCAAGTATTTATAACTTTGTACTTGTTCCAAACGTTGGCCATCGAGGAACCAGTTGTTGATCTTTTTTTTGTGGTAATTAACTGCCATAATTTTGGTCTTCTTAAGATTTATTTTGAGGGAGTTCCGGTTCGAAAAGCTGCATGTTGTATTTAATAGGTGCTGAAGACCAATTGGTGTCCGACTAATTAAAACCAGATCATCAGCATATAGCAGGTTTGACATTAGCTTATTCCCCAGTTTTGGAGCATGGGATACACAGCTGTCCAGCTCCCCGGGCAGATCGGCCAAAAAGTGATTAAAAAGGATCGGGGCAAGGACACACCCCTGCTTGAGGCCTTTCGAGGTCGTAATTCGTTTTGAGATGTGTGACCCTGCACCTAGTTTGACCCTGATCCATGTGTCTGTATGCAGCTGTTTTAGCCGATCCAAAAGTGTGATTGGTATACCCCATTTTTCCAGTTTTCCCCAGAGTTTGGAACGATCGACATGGTCGAAAGCAGCTGCATAATCAATAAAACACAGGAAGAGAGGTATTTTTGATACTTTGGCTGCGTCCATTAACAACGTGAGAGCCAATATGTTAGTTGTATTTCCTTGGCCGCTGCAAACCCCAGTTTGATTAATGGGGATAATAGTTGTCTGAAGCCCAAGATATTAACTCCTCCAGAAGTGTTCCAGCGTAGTATTTGGCATCAACGTCGAGGAGGGCGATCAGTCGATAGTTGTTTGGGTCATTCCTTTTGCCTTGTTTGAAGATTGGGCTAATGATAGATCCTTTCCAAGAGTCCGGAATGGTGACTCCGGTGTTTAAGCCCTTGAAGACTGATAGTAGAGCCTTGCTCCAAAAGCCGGTGTCATGTTTGTATAATATTGGTGGGATCCCGTTAGGGCCGGGCGCTCCCATATCTCTACTCTTGGTTATTAGGCCTTTTATCTGTTTTTCCATGGGAGCATATCCTTCCTCTTCAGTGAGGTCTAAAAAATGTAATTCGCCAGCCGACAAGATCCCCTGTTGCTTATGGATGTTAATGCTGCTGACCAAGTGAGCTTTGGGTGTGCAGTTATGTATCGTTTTTCCCTTAATAGGGGATTTGATTTCTAGTGCCGCGATGCCCGTACCCTTGTTGGAATCCCCTTCCATGTTGTTAAAGTGGGCGGAGAGATACTCAACCCAGTCGGCCTCTGTTATGTTGGAACTGATTCCTGGGTGGTTCCGTCGCTCTAACTTATGGATTCTTTGCCAAAACTTAGCGCTGTTGTTTTGCTTGGCATCATGCAGTAATTTAAGCCACGTTTCGTCATTCATTTGCCTTATTTTTCTCCACTTCCTCCTTCTCAATAATGCCTTCGTTTGTCGAAGGGTCGACTGCAACTCCAAATTTCCTGGTGTTTTTCGCAGTTGTCGAAAGGTTTGATTTATGATGCGTTTGAGGCTCTTAGTTTCCGGACTGGAGTTCACTTTTATTGATACATCTTCTGGTTGTCTTGATATTGACCCAGTCCTGGTCGC
This sequence comes from Calotriton arnoldi, assembly GCA_963921515.1. Lineage (NCBI taxonomy): Eukaryota > Metazoa > Chordata > Amphibia > Caudata > Salamandridae > Calotriton > Calotriton arnoldi. Next base: position 180,654 of record CAWUFW010017261.1, read on the forward strand.
AAAATTACCACTAAATGTCTTGATGAAGTTTTCCCATGCTGTTACAATTGTGGTGCCAGTTTCTTTTCTCGCTCAAATAAGATTTTAGCAGAGGCTGATAGAGCTTCAATATTGTTGGCATTGCACCTTACGCGCTTTAGATTGGAGACTTCTTCGCTTTCAGTCGGGTTCCAAGTATCTAATATAACAGCTGGCCTCGCATTCAGCAATACTTCCTGTGGGAGGTGATCACTCTGGACATTATCACTTATTTTAAAGGTTACTATTTTGTCGAACATGGCTAGTGTTACAAATGTATAATCTAAGTAGGAGGATGTTTTTGAGGAATGAAGGGTGGCAACTGGTGGGTTATCCTCCAAGAAACGGCCGTTCAGTGCTCTTAGATTTAAATGTTCTAGTTCTTGTAGCAAATGTTTGGCCCATCTTGAAGGTTTGCCAATGTTTGCTTGGCCCTGATTTGGTATCCCCCAAAGTGATGTAAGTTCGTGCACTGGGCCGTCGTCTTGGCTTGACATAAGAAGGTGTAGATTGAAGTCACCAGCAACAATTGTGTGATCGATGTCTTGCTCATCCATGATCCGTTTTATTTCGTTTGACAGCTCCCTTACGCTTTTTGTTTACGTTTAGGGTGCACGTAGGTGTTAATTATTATAACATCTTGTGTCATATTGTTGAATTTAAGCTTTATCTGTATTGCATGGACTGCATTAGGTGGTGTGATTTTTGCCTCTATGGGCTTTATTGAGCCCATTGTGATTATTGAAGCCAACATCGTTAGTCCCCCTGAGTAGCGCCCAAAGTTGGAGTCCTTTGTTGCCGGGACGAAGTAGGAGGAATATCCTTGGAGTTCCTTGGCGTTATCTTCCCAGGTTTCCTGGAGAAGTATTAAATCGAATGTTTTCAGATAATTAACTACTTCGTGATCGACCAATTTGGCTGCCAGGCCGTTAATGTTCCAAATGCAGAGTTTAATTTGACCTTGCGCGGGTGGAGCTGTCTGTGGGGTGTCACACTCTTGTCAGTTTGGACGGTCTGTTAATATTGTACGAGTTATTTGCAGCCGAGCTTCAGGTCCCGGTTTCAAAATTGGAACTAATTGCCCTAAGCTTCTGCATGAGTTAGAATCCTCTGTACAAGCAGTGAGTATGCCAGGGGTTCTACTTCTTACCCCTCTTAGGACTGAGGTGGTAATTTTATCTGGGACGGTGATTCGGGCTTTTAAAAATGGAGTTGGGTAAGGAGATTTCAATTCGACTCCCATTTTTATACTTCAGTGTTTGAGCGTGCTTTCCTCTTCCTTGATTTTGTTCGCAATTTCACTAGTGCTCCATCTTGTCCTCGTCACCTCTGAGCCCAGGCAGTTATTATTTGGAAGGAATTCTATAGAAAGTAGGTCCGATGAATTTATATTTCCAAGGCTCGGGATGGAATTTAAGAGTCGTAAAACATTCCCTCTGTTTAATATGTCGTCTCTTCCTCGTGATTCGTATTCAGGAATGAGAGTGATGCTGACCACTTCTTCGGTAGAAGTTTCCTTGATTCTGAAAATAGGGTTTTCGTCCTGTAAGCAAGGCCTTATTTGCAGAGGGTTGTTCAGTTCTTCTCCTTGATTTACAGATTTACAAAAGGTTGACGGGAGGGTAGTTGGAGACTTAATTTTGTTGGGTGAGCAGCCTTATTTTGCAAAGCCCCCCGTCAATAGTTTTTGTTGTTCCTCGTTTTTTAACGAGTGAACTTCATTGGACGGTGCGCCCTGTGATTGATCTTCCTTGATGTATTTTGGAGTTGCTGGGTTTGTTGCTATTGATATTGACTCCTGCCTCTCATTTGTTATTGGGATCTTCCTTCTTGTTGGGTCTTTTGCTGTTAATGTTGGCTCCTGCCTCACATTCCCTGTTGGGATCGTCCTTCTTGCTGGACTCGATGGTGGCCCCAGGGTGGCGGCCATAATTGTAGAGGGCTCTACAAAGGAATGGTCCAACCTGCCAGGCAAGATAGAGCATAAACTAGTCCCGGTTTCATCAAAATCGGGGTCTGGTTCAACTGCAATGACAGGTGGTTTGCTCAGTGTGTTTAAAGCAAGAGATAGTAACTTCTTATTACGACCCTTCCTTTTTTGTTTATTGCGAGCTTTCCGGGATGTAGGGTTTTTGTTTGAAGGAGCCGTTTTTATTAGGGCCGTTGTTGGCGTTGCATTGTTATCTACAGCAGTGTTGGAAGAGCTAGTTGCTATTAGTTCGATTTTTTGAAGTTCAGACGAGGCTGTCCCTTCCTTGTGCTGACCATCTGTAAATGTAAGGGACGATGGAACACTGCCTTTTATTTCTGATAGAAGATCCCCTAACATGGTTGGTAATGTTGTTAGCTTATCAATTATTGGGGCACAAGTGCATTCAAGATGGATGGTTTGGCTTCCGTGCAGCGCTTCTTGTCCCCGCTTAATTAGATTATTGAGCTCTGAAAGTTTTTTATCGATCCCTGACGTAAAATCGGCCAGTGTCTGAAGAACCGTAATCTGTAAATCCATTTTATGCGATTGATATTGTAGAGCTGTAGTTGAATATTGCATTGAGTTTAAAATTGCCGCCCAAATTGGTCCGGTGGGCGTAATAGTGCTGAGATTACTTCTTTCCTGCAATGGTGTATTAGTCGGTACAGGAGATATGTAATTTTGAGCAGGTTTTAGATTATATGAAGCTACAAGCTCCTCCCATTCCTGAGAGGCCAGGAAAGACAAGTCCGGGCTTGATATATGAGAGTCTACATAAGGAGACATCGTATGACGTTCTGCTGGTTTGCTGGCCAAGGGTCTGTTGGAGCCCACCAGGTATTCGGATGCACTTGGTGCGCCTGATTTTAATTTATGCTGTTGGAGTGGAGAACTATTTCTTGGAGACAACAAGAGGGCCATTCCCAATTGGTCTGTAAGCTGGTTCTGGGGCATGCCCCCTTATGTATCAATTCCAACTGTTGCTTCTAATTCCTCTTCAAAGACATTTTCAGCTGTCCTAGTGTCAGCAGTACTTTTTGGAGAATTCTGGCCGTCTGTCATAGATGTGTTCCTTTCGTCGGTTTTAACTTGATTTTCGACTTGGTTATTGAATTGGTGAAGTAAAGGTTGAGGATGAGGTTCAAGTGACTTGGTGAGTGACACAAAAGAAGCTTGGTCGACTGGTTGATTGGTTGACTGATTAGTTGGCTCATGAGTTGGACCAAACTTCTCTGGCTGTAATGGCGATTGCAACCCTTTTACATTCGCGCTTTTTGAATAAATTGCTGTACCTGGATCTTTCAGAAACGCGAACTTCGTGTAGATTTTGGGTTGGATGGTGCAAGGTGTTTTCCTTTGAGAGGCCCCGTCCAGGCTTATGAGGGCACAGACCCCTTGTCTTCATTGTGTTCCTTGTGAATGCGTCGGGTTAGCTGGTTGGTGGAAAGTTGATTCTCCCATTTTTGGCTTTGCGCTGATGTCATCGCCTTTAGTGGGAGAGTTTATGCCGGGGCGGGTCCTGGTGATCCCCATGACTGGGGTGCTTTTTGTGCTTACTGTGCTTTTTGTGCTTGTTGTGCGTTTTTTAATAGATACTGACCCCAGTCGTGGACCGCTTGGCTCATCTATGCTCGCTTTTGCATTACCTTGTTTTTGTTTGGACTTTGCCTTTGATTTTGATTTTAAAGGAGACCTCCTTACTCGGCCCGATCTCATGACTCTATGGTCCGAGTCTGGTTTAACACACAATATGTGGTGAATTCAAAATGTACTGTACAGATAAAGGTTCCGGATGGAGGCTGAGCCGATGGAAGTGAGAGGGACTGCCGATGTCCCAATTACTAAAGCTCCAAGCACTGATGTAGCAGACACCCCTCACACTCTTCCTTGCACCTGGGGAAAACCTGCCGCAGTACCAGGGTACTGGGGGGCTGGGGGGTGCTGGCTGCCGGTCACACTCCTCTCCCCCTTCCTCACCGCTCTCTAGGCGACCCCTAGCAGCAGTCCAGCAGTCAAGCAGGGAGGACCTCAGCCTTTGCCGCGACACTGCGCGCCCCCTCTAATGTCGCACGGTGAACTACGCTACACTGCGCTACAGTCCGGGGGGCCAGAGGTTGATGGGAAGCTGATGGCAAAGCTGACTAAGCTGGTGGAGCCCAAGGAAGTCCGAGGAAGCAGAGGGCGAGGAGGGGGGGGCAATTGTCAGTCATTTAAAGAGTCACCGCCCCTCTCCGCAGGAAGCCTTCGGCGCTGTCTCGCTGATGTTGTCTCCGGCAGAACCCACAACCACAGACCCACAAGCCACAAGCCGCGATAGCCACCGCCGCCGCCACCTCCCCTACACTGTGGATGGTGAGGATGGAGGATGGAGGCAGTCGGCAGAGCAGAAATACAGCAGATGGCATCAGGCAGCAGCAGGGCTTTTGGAGGGGCTTCGGAGGGGCTTCGGAGGGGCTGGTGGCAAAGCACGGTAGCACGGTAGCACAATAGCACGGCAGGCAGGAACAAGTCAACCTGGCTGCTAGTGGCTGCTGATAGCTGCAGTGGCTGAGTGGCGGAGCTAGGAGAGAGCAGCACTTTTATAAGCTGGTCTTGGAAACCGTGGGAAGTTACCAGATTGTTTTGTCCGATATGGGTGTTGCAAAGTGAGGCAATAAGGCAAGGGCGGGCAGGGTGGTGGGCGCAGGGGTGGGGTGAAGATGGGGGTACGGTGGAGATGGGGGTTCGATAGAAACACCACCTACCCACTCACTCACCACACTCACCGCAACCACAATCACACTGCACGCAAGCCGTGCTCACCTCACTCTACTCCACCGGCCGAGTCTGCTAGGTCCTACCAAATCCTGTGGTCAGCCTCTCCCCCGGCTCCTCTCCTCTCCTGGCAGGTAGCGCCAATGTCAATGCCAGCTCCAACGCCAGCCAGCTCCAATGCTCCAAAACGCAGCAAACGGCAATCAGCAATCCAGTCCCAGTCCCAGACCCGCCTGCTCCGCCTGCTCCACCTTCACCGGCTGCGGGTTGTTTTTGCGTTGCGGGCTGCAGCAGCGGCGGGTATGCTGGGGTAGGAAGGTGACCGAGACGGTCAGAGTCAATGTCTCGAGACACCCGCTAGCAGCCTCTATGGTTCCTTTTTGCTTCGCGGCACCGACTAACGGTGTAACTCCTGCCGCTCAGATCTCACTCGGATCTCGCCTCTTGCTGCTGCTCTCTTGTACTGATGGTGGTGGTGGTATTGTTAGTGGTGGTATTGGTGATGGTGGTATTGGCAGTGGTATTGGTGGCGGTGGTGGTATTGGTGGTATTGGTATTAGTGGTGATGGTATTGCTGGTGGTAGTGTTATTGGTGGTGTTGGTGGTAGTGGTATTGGTGATGATATTGGTGATGGTGGCATTGGTGGTGGTGGAGGTATTGCTGATGGTGGTATTGGTGATAATGATGGCTGTGCTGGTATTGGAGGTGGTGGTGGTGTTGGTGGTGGTGAGATTGGTGATGGTGGTATTGGTGGTGGTGGTGTTGGTACTTGTGGTGTTATTGGTGGTGGTGGTATTGGTGGTAGTGGTGTTACTGGTGGTGGTATTGGTGGTGTTACTGGTGGTGGTATTGGTGGTGGTGGTCTCATTGGTGGTATTGGTGGGGGTGGTATCGGTGATGGTGGTATCGGTGGCAATGGTGGGGGTATTGGTGGTGGTATTGGTGGTGGTATTGGTTGTGATGGTGGTGGTATTGCTGGTGGTGGTATTGGTGGTGGTGGTGTTGGCAGTGATGGTATTGGCAGTGATATTGGTGGTGGTGGTATTGGTCGTGGTGGTATTGGTGGTGGTGGTGTTGGCAGTGGTATTGGTGGTGGTGGTATTGATGGTGGTTGTATTGCTGGTATTGCTGGTGGTGGTATTGTGGTGGTATTAGTGGTGGTATTGGTGGTGGTGGTATTGTTGGTGTTGGCAGTGATGTTGGTGGTGGTGGTATTGGTCGTGGTGGTATTGGTGGTGGTGATATAATTGGTGGTGGTGACATTGGTGGTAGTATTTGTGGTTTTTGTGGTGTATTGGAGGTGGTGGTGCTATTGGAGGTATTGGTAGTGTTGGTATTGCTTGTGGTGGTGGTGTTGGTGGGGGTGTTGGTGGTGGTATTGGTGGTGGTATTGGTTGTGATGGTGGTGGTATTGGCGGTCGTGGAATTGGTGGTGGTATAGGTGGTGGTGGAATTGGTGGTGGTGGTATTTGTGATATTGGTGGTGGTGGTGACATTCATTGGTGTGGTATTGGTGGTGGTGGTATTGTTGGTGGTTGTATTGCTGGTATTGCTGGTGGTGGTATTGTTGGTAGTGGTATTAGTGGTGGCATTGGTGGTGGTATTAGTGGTGGCATTGGTGGTGGTATTAGTATTGGTGGTGGTGGTATTGGTGGTGGTATTGGTGGTGGTGATTGTATTGGTGGTGGTATTGGTGGTAGTAGTGTTGGTGGTATTGGTGGTGGTGGCATTGGTGGTAGTGATTGTGGTGGTGATTGTGGTGGTGGTGTGTGGTTTTGGTGGTGGTATTTGTAGTGGTATTAGTGGTGGTGGTGGTATTTGTATTGGTGGTGGTGGTATTGGTGGTGGTGGTTTTGGTGGTGGTGGTATAGTTGGTGGTGGTATTGGCGGTGGTGGTATTGGCAGTGGTATTGAAGGTGCTATTGGTGGTGGTGGTATTATTGGTGGTGGTATTGGTGGTGGTGGTATTGGCAGTGGTATTGGTGGTGGTGATGGTATTGGTGGTGGTGGTATTGGTGGTGGTGGTATTGGTGGTGGTGTGTGGTATTGATGGTGGTATTTGTAGCAGTATTAATGGTGGTGGTGGTATTTGTATTGGTGGTGGTATTGTTGGTGGTGGTATTGGTGGTGGTGGTGGTATTGGTATTAGTGCTGATGGTATTGCTGGTGGTAGTGTTATTGGTGGTGTTGTTGGTGGTAGTGGTATTGGTGAAGGTTATTGGTGGTGGTATTGGTGGTGGTGGTATTGGTGATAATGGTGGCTGTGGTGGTATTGGTGGTGGTGGTATTGGTGGTGGTGAGATTGGTGGTATTGGTGGGGGTGGTATCGGTGGTGGTGGTATCAGTGGCATTTGTGGTGGTATTGGTGGTGGTATTGGTTGTGATGGTGGTGGTATTGGCGGTCATGGAATTGGTTGTGGTATTGGTGGTGGTGGAATTGGTGGTGGTATTGGTTGTGGTGATGTAATTGGTGGTGGTGACATTGGTGGTAGTATTTGTGGTTTTGGTGGTGGTGGTGTTGGCAGTGATAGTATTGGTAGTGTTATTGGTGGTGGTGATATTGGTGGTGGTGATATTGGTGGTGGTGGTGGTATTGGTTGTATTGGTGGTGGCGGTATTGGTGGTTGTATTGGTGGTGGTGTTAGTATTGGTGGTGGTATTGGTGATGGTGGAATTGGTGGTGGTGGTTATGGTGGTGGTATTGGTGCTGGTGGTATTGGTGGCAGTGGTGGTATTGGTGGTGGTATTTGTAGTGGTATTGGTATTGGTGGTGGTGGTGGTGGTATTTGTATTGGTGGTGGTGGTATTTGTATTGGTGGTGGTATTGGTGTGGATATTAGTGGTATTTGTGCTGGTATTGGTGGTGGTATTGGTGGTGATGTTGGTATTGGTTGTGGTGGTATTGGTGGTGGTGATGGAATTGGTGGTGGTTGTGGTGGTATTGTTATTGGTGGTGGTATTGGTATTGGTGGTGGAATTGGTGGTGGTGGTATTGGTGGTGGTATTGGTGGTGGTGGTATTGGTGGTGGTCTTGCTGGTGCTATTGGTGATGGTATTGGTAGTGGTGGTGGTATTGGTTGTATTTCTAATGGTATTGGTTTTAGTGGTGGTATTGGTGGTGTTGGTGGTATTGGTGGTGGTTATTTTTGGTGGTGATATTGGTAGTGGTGGTGTTGGTAGTATTGGTGGTTATGGTCTTGGTGATATTGGTGGTGGTGGTATTGGTGATATTGGTGGTGGTATTGGTGAAGGTATTGGTGGTGGTGTTGGTGAGATTGGTGGTATTGGTGGTGGTCTTGCTGGTGCTATTGGTGGTGGTATTGGTAGTGGTGGTGGTATTGGTGGTGGTAGGGGTGGTATGTTTTACTGGTGATGGTATTGGTGGTGGTGGTATTGGTGGTATTTCTAATGGTATTGGTGGTGGTTTTAGTGGTGGTATTGGTGGTGTTGGTGGTGGTACTGGTGGTGGTATTGGTGGTGGTGAGATTGGTGGTATTGGTGGTGGTGGTATTGGTGGTGGTACTGCTGGTGGTATTGGTGGTGGTGGCATTGGTGGTGGTATTGATGGCATTGGTGGGGGTGGTGGTATTGGTATTGGTGGTCGAATTGGTGGTATTGGTTGTGATGGTGGTGGTATTAGTGGTGGTCGTATTGGTGGTATTGGTGGTGGTGTTACTGGTGGTGGTGGTATTGTTGGTGGCATTCATTGTTGGTGGAATTGGTGGTGGTGGCGATATTAGTGGTATTGGTAATGGTGGTATTGGTGTTGGTATTGGTGGTAGTATTGGTGGTGGTGGTATTGGTGGTAGTAGTGTTGGTGGTATTGGTGGTGGTGGTAATGGTGGTGGGGTGTGGTATTGGTGACATTGGTGGTGGTGGTTGTGGTGGTGGAATTGCTGGTGGTGGTATTGGTGGTGGTGTGTGGTATTTGTAGTGGTATTAGTGGTGGTGGTGGTATTTGTATTGGTGGTGGTGGTATTGGCAGTGGTGGTATTGGCAGTGGTATTGGTGGTGGTGGTATTTGTATTGGTGGTGGTGATGTAATTGGTGGTGGTGACATTGGTGGTGGTGGTGGTATTGGTGATGGTATTGGTGGTATTGGTGGTGGTGGAATTGGTGGTATTGGTGATGGTGGTATTGGTGGTGGTATTGGCATTGTTGGTAATGGTATTGGTGGTCGTGGTATTGGTGGTGGTCGTGGTATTAGTGGTGGTAGTATTATTGGTGGTGGTGGTCGTATTGGTGGTGGTGGTATTGGTATTGGTGGTGGTATTGGTGATGGTATTGGTGATGGTGGAATTGGTGGTGGTATTGGTGGTTTTGGTGGTATTGGTGGTAGTGGTGGTATTGGAGGTATTGGGGGTGGTGGTATTGGTGATGGTGGTATTGGTGGTGGTTTTATTGCTGGTGGTATTGGTGGTGATGGTATTGGTGGTGGTGGTATTAGTAATGATGGTATTGGTGGTGGTATTGGTGGCAGTAGTGTTGGTGGTATTGGTGGTGGTGGTAATGGTGGTGGTATTGGTGGCATTGGTGGTGGTGATTGCGGTGGTGGTATTGCTGGTGGTGTGTGGTTTTGGTGGTGGTGTTATTGGTGGTGGTATTGGCAGTGGTATTGGTGTTGGTGGTATTGGTGTTGGTGGTATTGGTGGTGGTGGTAATGGTGGTGGTATTGGTGGTGGTGTGTGGTATTGATGGTGGTATTTGTAGCGTTATTAGTGGTGGTGGTGGTATTTGTATTGATGGTGGTGGTGGTATTGTTGGTGGTGGTATTGGCGGTGGTGTTATTGGCAGTGGTATTGGTGGTGGTGGTATTGGTGGTGGAGGTAATGGTGGTGGTGTGTGGTATTGATGGTGGTGGTATTGGCAGTGGTATTGGTGGTGGTGGTATTGGTGGTGGTGGTAATGGTGGTGGTGTGTGGTATTGATGGTGGTATTTGTAGCGTTATAAGTGGTGGTGGTGGGGGTGGTGGTGGTATTGGTGATGGTATACCAATACCACCACCTAAGGTGCTAAGGTGCATTTTGCCCATTACTAGCTACACCCCATTCAGTACCAGCCGCACACTGCGTCTGAGCATGACCAGGGTGTCCGTGCCAGCTTCAGAAGGCTCTGTATGGGCATATCAGGCGAGTGCGCCACCAGGTGGATACAGTGGCATGTACGGTGTGGCTGTGGAGCACGTTGCGGAGGAGAGTGCGCCTCGACCATCAGTTTGTCCCAACAGTTCTGATTCGGCTTCACCGGATGCAGCTAACTTCCTTCTGCATGGTATACCTGGAGGGCAGCTATATTGCTCACCAGCAGGTGTTCCAGGACTCCTCTGCCTCTCTTCTGGACACCATGACCTATTATCAGCTCTGCGCATCGCTACGAGAACTCCATGTGACGTTCCCGGCAGCCCCTCCCCCCCCCCGACATTCACGGTATTAGAAGAGATACCTACTAAACCTTCTCCCCGCAAACTGATCATGTGCACCTATGCTGGTATGCAGGCAACTGCACTGATCCACAGGACCTCTGCCCGACAAACCTGGTCGGATGACCTCAATATATCGATTAGCGAGGAACAATGGACTTACTGCTGCTCCCAGTCCAAGGCCCTATCCCAGAACTACAGGCTGCCCTTGATACACAGTAAACACTTACACAGAATTTACCACACACCAGCGCGGTTGCTTAGGATGGCACTCGTGGCTAATACCCATTGCGCCCGCTGCACCAAGTGCTGACTTCCTGTGCCTAGCATGGGATTGCTCAGATAAAGGACTTTTCGACTGCAGTTCTCAATGACATATCGGGCATGACGGGCAATTCCCCTTAGCGCTCCCCCACGTTGCGCTACTAGGTTATGTTAAGGAAATTACCCCTGAGGTCCGCAGCCTGATGGCAATGCTGCTGCTGCTGGCTAAGTGCCGGGTGGTGATATACTGGGGTAGATGGCAGGTGCCTAGGAGGAACAAGTGGCTTCAGGATGCTGCTTTTTGTCAGGAGACGCTTGATGCATTTTGAGAACTGATGCCCACCCGATCACGCCCAAAGGACATATGGGCCCCTCTGGTGACTTACCTCAGATTCCACGGCAACTCAACTGATGCTGGGTGTTATGCTACTGGAAACTATAGCCCATGTAGTGTATTGACCATGCTGAGTAACAAGTTCTATCCCCCTCCTCTCTTCCTCATCCTACCCCTTCCTTCTCCCACCCTTTATCCCTCATCCCTCCCTGATGCATTCTATTGATTTGGAACTATTACGTCAAACAAATTCTTCTCTGTACCGGATGCCTGAATGCATCCTATCCTGTTGTTATGATGTAGTTGCTTACTGCAAAATCCAATAAATGAAAAAAATTAATTCAGCGAAGTGGTAATTTCAGGAATTTCATGCAACAAGCGTAATGCAAAATTCCTGAAATTATATGCTCCAATATGGCCGACGGGTAAGGAGCTCCAGCCAGGAGCTCCCGGGCTGGGGATCGCCTTTGGCGAAAATCTTGGAAAAAAGCCCCCCACCGAATCATCTCCACCCTGGGGACTTGAAGGCTACAACTTCAGCGATCCTCCAGGGCTTTCCCGATGCGATCGCCGAAAGAGAGGAATCCTTCCACAGCAACAAGAAAAACCACAACCAGCGGAATCCTAGTAAGATGGCCGATTGCACGGTTAAGCTGCTTAATGCAGCTGAGAGGAGACGGGCTCTGGATCACCCTTTGGGTATTAATCCTTGGCCATCACCTACCTTCCGGACACACTGCCACTATTACTCTGCATCCCGCTATGACTGCTTCTCACTGGCAAAAACAAAAAGTGAATCTTGGATTACCTTCAAGGCGGCGACCCTGCACGTTTCTCATTGCGGCTGCCATGGTCCCCCGAGATGTTTTTCCCGGTCGGAGCGGGGAGAGAGCACTGGGTTCCTGTCTGCAGCCCTCTCATTCCCTTGGCGGCCCCTCTTGCAGTCCAGGAGTCGGGACAGCCTTCCGCACTGGCGAGTCGTTTGGGGTCTGAGGGGTCTCCACTTTACTTCTGAATGGTTGAGGTTTTTGTGACTGGCGACACTGGACGGAGTCCTCCATCCTGGAGGTGGGAGGTGTTCGGCGGGAGCACCGCTTGCAGTCCGCATCGTCCATGGAATTGGTTTCAGTGACCTGGTCTGTGCCTAACGACGGACTGCAGAGATCCACTCATGCTCCCCCATCGCTTCTCGTCTACATCCTGTCGGTGGAGATGGTGCGTGCGAGGCGGCCATGTTACCCCCATCTGCTGGCCTTCTCGGCGGTCTGCTAGTTTCGGCTCTGAGAGCAAAGCCGACCAGCTGCGCTACCGCAACCAAAACCCGTCTGTGGGTTTTACGCCAGACTCGAATAGGTCTGCCTTTGTTACGGCCCGGTGAGATGGACTGACCCCGGGTGCTACCCTAGCTGGTGCCAGTCTGTGGGACTTGAATTTAATCTAACTACCGTCTGCCCAATTCCCCTATCCCCCTCTACTCTTTGTTACCTGTACCAGTGTTTATCCCTTGTTCCGCTGCACTTCATAAGTTTTGTACATTGCTGTTTGTATCTACTTATATGTAACTTGTGCAACTATCACGTTCTCATCTATGTAAAGCGCTCTGATACCTCCGGGTCTAGCCAGCGCTATATAAAACTCTAAATAAATAAATATGACTTTTTAACTTTGGAAAGTGGAGACTTATATACCCTAATAGTGAGGGTGAGCCTTTCTGTTAAAATATCACACGAGTGATGTGTTGGTTGATCTCAGTGGATGGGGCATTATGATGGCACTTAAATGTTATTCACACATGATACTATAAGTGCTGTTATTTTGCCAAAACACTGCATGTTTCTATGATTTTATTTAATTGTTTTTCTGATGTTGGCAACATTGGTCAAACCACATTCCTTGAGGCCCAGTGTTTGTACTCCAATTCATAGCTATGATATAGCTTTTTTTGCAGAGTGATAAGACTTAGAATTTTGGTCCTGAAGAATACCATACACCTCTTAGTAGGATTAGTAGAAATGGCCGAAACATGTCAACTCCTTATCACTATTAGGGTGAAGTTGTATCCCCAATGTTTCTCTTTCTTTTTAGTGTGCACCTCGGGGACATCCATTAAAGGTACGATTCTGTCCACTGAGAGGCATTTTTAAATCCCTTTTCTTACTCTCCATTATTACACTCTGCTTCTCTTCACCTACACCAAACAGCTCACATAGGGATATCCTCATAGGCATTTATCCAAGAGCTCCTGTTCAGTTTTGTGAGAGTTGTAGCCTACATTAACCCAGTTGTTAGTGGTATGAGGAGGAACCAGATGATGAAGAATGCCACACCTTGGTGGGTGAGGGTTTAAGTGCTTAAAACAGAGATTTTTGTAGGTTCTGTTTGTAACATTCTAGAAGTAAGAAGAAAGAAACAGAGGTTTGATATGATCCTGTAGTTTTCTGTTCTGATAAGGCCCTTGCATCTTGTGTTTGTCTGAATTACATTTGGGATTGATGCAGGTTTGGTCTTTCAATGCTCCCCTTGTCGTGTTGTGGATCTTATTTTCCAGTGCAAAAGGTATCATGGATGCGTAATGCCCAGTGCTCATGCAGCCTCAGAAACCACCATACTGATAACAGAGTTCTTGAAGTCGTGGGTTTTTTGATTCATTACATTTCATTGTTCATTACTTTGGTCAAGATAAACCTTTATCAGGTATAAAAAAAAAAGCGTTGTCTTTGGCAAACTTTGAGCTGACATGTTTATGGAGCAGCAACCTAAGCTGTAATAGATATTGCACATTATTTATAAGTTTCCACCCTTTTGTTCCGGAGAATATGCCCTCACCATCAGCAGCCAAGGTAATTTGTACTCCCACAGGAAAACAAAAAGGCCACTGAAAACTCATTTAAAGCCAAACTGTGGATGAATGGGGAGTCTTTAATAACAGGGGAATTTATCTATGGAAAACCTGGGGTATTATTGGTGCTCTGTCTTGATGGAGAGATGAAATAGATATCTTGGAGGCCTACATGTGATTCTCTAACTGCAACCACTGCAGAATTTGTGACAGGTCATCATATAAAATGGGTTCATAAAGATAAACTGGTTCAGATCATCTAAGCTAGGCCTCATGGTTCCATTTATTTGCTGACAATAAAGTACTTTGAGCAGCAAAACCAAGCCCTAAACTTGACCTAGAACCAAAATGAGTTTTGACAAGCAAAAGCTTTTATTTCATACTGCAGCTGGATGGAGGTTCAAATAGAGAACTTTAATTATTATTTTCATTCTGCTGGAGTGATGAACAAGATGTAGGACCACGTGGTTTGAAAGGAGGAAATGTAACCTCCCACTAGAGTTGAATGCTCTTTGATGCTCTAAGGACAGAGGGTAAACTCCTCAAATTGGGTTATACATATTTGTGTTTTGACTGAAATCAGAGCTTTCTGGAAGCCATGCTGGAAACAGAAGATTACTTCCCTGTAGAAAGCTCTTTGGCCTTAAAGATGTTAAAAGCCTGTGAAAGGTGATACACCAATATTGATGTCTTTGATAATGGTGCTCAAAGGCTTCGCAATTACTGCACCTTTTTTACAGTGTTCAAGAACCTCGTCCTGGCCGTCAAATTCTTGCTGAGCTTGGAACTGAACATTCCAAGAACTGAGAAAATGTCCTGCAGTGAGCCATGATCTAAAACCACACCAACTGTGCTGACAAATTAGTAGCCAGGAGAGGATCCTCATAAATGAGTATGTTTGGTTCCAGTGTTTCTGGGGACATCAGTGGAATAGATAGGCCTTTGTATACGATTGCGAAGTTTAATCAACAGTCTAACAGAACTAGCCATGTGATAATGTAGAGTGTCAGTTTGTGGCCTGAGGAGTGGGTTGGTCTCAATGAATTGTAGCTGAATTATCCTTCCAATAGTTTGTTACTGCTGGATATTTTGTTCCAACGGTTGAACAATTTTTGAGAGCCTGATGTAGTTGATCCACAGTCCTCTTCCTTCATGCCTTACAGGTTCAGGAGCCCAAAGTCCATATTAAAATAACAAAACTTCTCTATGATAGGCCTGAATATTAATAGGTTAACTGGCACTGATGAAGAAGTCTGAATTTTGTTTCAACTTAGACACTTCCTTGACGAATGAGTTTCATGTTTTTTCAGGCCCGTTCAGGTGGCACTGAGCAGGCTAGAGCTACTCAGTCACAACCATGGAGGGTGGGACTGGTTACCTCTGGTGTCCTTGAACCTGTCCTCTTATAGCTTTACAAACTGGCTCAAGTAACCCCTTTCCTCACTTGACTCTCAGGGTAGTGAGAAAGAGCAGTCATTGGCTTCTCAGGGACGTAGTGTGGGGGCAGAGACTCAGAGCTCAACAGTCAACCCACTGACACAAGAACATCTTGACCTATCACATAGAACCAGCTGGAGGTGCAACCATCACAAGAATCAAGGAGCACAAAGGGAATTAGTTCAATATGCCCGCAACCCCCTTGACGAATGTTTGACTACAGAGGGTGTTTTCATCCGACCAGACTAAGAAGTTCCCACAACTCAGAGTCTGGATTTTTGTGAAAACTCCCTCGCAGAGGTAAGTAAGCAAGTAAGTAAGTAAGTAAATGTTATTATGTGTGATTAGTTAAAACCATTGCATACTGTACATTAATGATAAAATCAAAGAACATTGCACTAGTATAAGAATTACAAAATTTAAAATAAGTTGCTTTGTTTTGTGCATAAAAGTTCAAATTGCTCTCGGAAGTACATTGCTACATTGACACAGTTAATGCTCAGTCTGTTAAAAAGTCTGTTTGATAAGAGCTGTCTGTTTAAATTGACAAGATGTTCCCGTGCAGCAAATAACGGCACCCTTTTGCCCCTGGTTGTAACATCCTAATGCCAATATACAGTGCCATTGTTTAGCATTGTGGGGCTTGCTTGGATAATGCCCAAGCCGGGATTTGATCTTAACTGCTGAGCGTAGATTTTTTTAGTCGTAATGCTGTTAAGTCAAAAAAAATTGTGAGGCGGCAGTTGAGCTGTACTAAAGTGGGGTTAAAGCACAGCATCACCGCCTGCCTGCAGGACCTTACTCCGTGCTGGTTAAAAAATGGTTTTAACAAGGTTTTCCGTATATTCATTAGCTTATTGCCAATACATATAATGTGAGTAAGGTTCTCCGTGTCGCAAGCATACAGACGACAAGGCTGGTCTCCTCCTCTTCTTTCCCAAGGTGGTAAAAACGGACTGATTGAGCCGACTCCCAAGCGGAACCTAAAGAATGTTTCCTTAGTCGCAATCTTAGTTCCGGCCTGGAGATAGGGTTGGGGTTTGAGGACATCATAGTTATTGAGGACAACCCAGCCATGAGCTCGGTTAGATAATCCTTGCAGAGGTAGGAAGTTCCTTTTCCCTGTGCGTTTCTGTTCAAGTTAGTTATAGGAACAGAGACCCCTTTTGGACCTGATGAATGCCCTTGACCATTTCATGGTGCAAGTCTTGGCAGAAACATGTTGGCTTTAATTGGATGATTAGGCCATTGTACTCAACTATCATCCATTTCAATTGTTTCTTTTAATCATACCCAAGGTACTTACCAATAAAGTTATTTACCTTAAGGTCAAAATCAAGGTATTTTAAATATATGTGTATACCACCATTAGCCAGCATATCTCTAATGAAGAACCCCTCTGACTTAGGTTGAGTCCGCCCTGGTAGTAGCATTTTACCAGAGAGGGGTGAGGTTGCCGATGGTGAAGCTTGCCACAAACTCCTGGTCAGGCTTCCTCATACAATATAATTGGAATGTATGTGTTTGAGGGTTTAGGTTAATGCCCACACTGGACACAACCCATACCACTATTGTATTTGAATGTTTTGCAATAACATATTGACCAGCCGAGTAGCTGTCTTAAAACAAGCATTGGCATAGCCAATAGGTCTCGCCTTTGAGACCTTATAAGCGTTTATCCATGCAGCACATTATCGTGGGTGTTGTGCCGCCAGGGATTGAAGAGCTATACAATTACTACACACTGGGTCATGCAGTGTGATTTAGGAATACATGCTTGCCTCAGGAAACATTTAGGGACACATTCTAAGACTTTTTAACGCACAGACAGAAAGACAAGTGCCTCGATGCAAGTCAACAGCTCTATAAAATTCTGTGTGCCACTGCATCACTAGAGTATTGAACAGCCTATGAAACCAGCTCCCTGGGTATATGAGCACTGGATATAGCAACAACAAAATGCTCCCATTTGTTAGGTAGAGGGAAAATAATGAATAAACAGGAACGGCGTCGGCATCACTTTAGCTCCACGCACCAAAAAACAAACAAATTAACCTGACCTTTTGTAATGTAACTGCCGCTTTTGTAAAGCGCTTCAACACCTTCGGGTTGCTCCAGTTCACATTATATAAAATGCCTCACAGTCCCTGGGGAGCTGCCGTGAATGTGCTTTGAAATTAGAGATCTGAGAGGAGAAGGACGACAGGAAGAGGCAGCAGGGCGGGCATGCAGCGACATGGGAGGGAGTGGGAGGGACGAATGCTGCTCCCATTTGTTAGGTAGAGGGGAAATAATGAAAAAGCAGTGGCATCACTTAATCTCCACACACCTAAAAACAAAAAAAATTAACCCGACTTTGTGTAATGTAACTGCTGCTTTTGTAAAGCGCTTCAATACCTTTGGGTCAGACAAGTTTGCGTTGTATAAAAATGCCCCCAAAATTTTACTTGACATTGTGTAATGTAGCTAGCACTCATGTAAAGCACTCCAACACCTTTGGGTCGCTCGAGTCACATTATATAAAAAAGCGTCACAGAAAATACCATGGAAGTTGCCCAAGCCTTGCCCTTAACTGGGCTGCAAGTTTCAGCTACAGAAGGTCAGGTGACCAAGGCTCACTAAAGCAACAGGCAGCGAAGCGGGAGGGGTTTGGGGGAAATCCTTGCACTTTGAAGTCAGAGAAAATTAAAGAGGTGCCCTCGAAAACAGCATCTGAAGTGTCTGACATTTCATCTTGGCATTTGAATGGGTCGGGGAGATTAAGTGACGGGTGCAAAAGCTGAACCACCGAAGATAGGCACACAGTGACATCAGCAGGAATCCCCAAAAAAACAGTCCCCCAAATGAACACAAACACAGAAGCGTAATGTTAACAGTAATTGGTCGGTGCTCTGTGGGAGGAAACCGAACATAAAAAGGAGGGACAAAGAGGAAGGATTAACCAGTAGCAAGCAAGCATTTTTGAACGACAATCAAAGGGATGAATAAAAAGACAATGTGCAGGCTGTAAACCCACAGAGTGAATACAGCATGTCTCGAAGAGACAGCGCATACGCTGCCTCAGCTCAACCTAAAAAAGCAGTGAAGTACTTTCCAATGGCGAAGACGTCACATCCCTCTTCTCCAGAGTTTTCCATTCAAAACACTGCTTGCACCATCCGTTTACCAGCAAGCCCCCGGCCCCGCCCTCTGTCCCAGCCCCCAGGGTATAGGAGCACTGGACATAGCAACAATAACAAAATACTCCCATTTGTCAGGTAGAGGGGAAATAATGAATAAACAGGGGTGGCATCAGCATCACTTAATCTCCAACACTTAAAAACAAAAAAAATTAACCTGACCTTGTTTAATGTAACTGGCGCTTTTGTAAAGCGTTTCAATACCTTTGGATCAGTTGGGTTCGCATGCTAGAAAAAATGCCCCCCAAAATTAGTCTGACATTGTGTAATGTAACTAGCGCTCATGCAAAGGGATCCAACACCTTTGAGTCGCTCGAGTTCACATTATATAAACAAGCGTCAAGGTACAAGGCTTGGGCAACTCCCATTGCCTTTTTCTCTAACTGCGCTGCAGGGTTGGGCTGCTGAAGATCCAGTGACCGAGGCTCGCTAAAGCAAAAAGCAGGGAAGCGGGAGGGAACTGGGAGAAATCCTTGCACTTTTAAGTTAGAGAAAATTAAAGAGGCGAATTCGAAAACAGCATCTGAAGCGTCTGACATTTCATCTTGGAATTTGAATGGGACAGGAAGATTAAGTGACAGGCGCCAAAGCTGAACCACCGAAGATGGGCAAACAATGACACGAGTTGGAATCAAAGAAAAAAATAGTCCCCCAAATGAACACAAACACAGAAGCGTATTGCTAACAGTAATTGGGCAGTGCTCTGTGGGAGGAAAACAAACACAAAACGGAGGGACAAAGAGGAAGGATTGACTGCTAGCAAGCAAGCATTTTTGAACGACAATCGTATAAAAAAGACAATGGCCGGGCTGTAAGCCCACAGAGTGAATACAGCATGTCTCGAAGAGACAATGCATGCGCTACCTAGGCTTGACCTAAAAAAAGATAAACGCTTTAGAAGCACAGCAAAATAAAACACTACTTACAGTAATGGGGGTACAACTACATGTTTTGTACAACACCAGGCTAAAACCAATTCTTATAGTTGCCTCAGCCATCACAGAGTCCTAGATCAATAGCAGAGATTCTTACCCAACTACAGTGGTGTAGCACAGTGGCTGACGCTCTCATCCTACTACAGTGTCCTGTAAGGAGGAAAATATAGGGCGTGAATCTTCTTTGGTGCAAGTTCACTATTTGATCTATGTGGGTAATCGCCAAATAGGAGACCCGTACCTCAGTTCAGTTCATATCTTGTCACAGAGCTTGTATCAGCACTTGTTACTCTTTTCAACATGCTGAAAGACAGTCTTTCAACATGTTGAACCTGTCAATGTGAAGGCAGGTCAGTGCTGCAGTGTGCCCATGGTGGACACATGGGCAGCATCTTAGCCAGCAGCATGGTCACAGCGGCAGCTCTGCCTCCCACTTAATATGGCTGAAGGAAACAGTAAAGCAGGCCTGGATCATCGGTTGTCTGTCTTTGGCCCTTTTGGCATCCAGGCTGTCAGAAGGGGTACCTCCACTCCAGTGGTGATGATTTCTTTGTTCATAGCTAATCGGCAGCGGCAGAACAGGTCCCTCAGGCAAAGGTAAAGATGCCAGATGCCACTATGGTACTTGGGGGTTGGTACAGATTCACGCAGCTTGCCACAAACTATGCAGAGAGGCCAGGTGACACCTCTGAGCTCGGTTTCGTGCTAGACACACTCCCGAACACATTTCATCTTCTGGGTGTTCAATGCCCCAGGTACAAGGCTCAGCTTCTCCTCCTGGGCAGTCTTTCCTCCTGCTGGGCCTGAGACTCTCCTTCGCTCTCTGAGGAGGCAGGCAGGCTTCTAGGCCCTAGGCAGACCAACAGCATCTTTAGTAAATTGCACATACTTCAAGTGAAGCTACCTTACCTTGGAGAGAATGGCTATCATGTAGACATCAGCCATGGATCATAGCAGTGCTTCAAATACTCTACAGAGCACTTCCTTCCTTGATCAAGAAGAACTTAGAATGGAACAAAGTGGGATGGTTTGGATTTCACCTCTATACTCATTTTCCATACAGGAAATGTTGATCCACTCTCCGAAGTCCTTGAGTCCACTGGGTTGGTTCCCTTAGAAATGTAATTTTCTGGCTGCAGTGCAGAAAGGCCATGGCTCTCACAGTTTGTAGTGATGGCTTTGATGGCTGGTAGGGACGATGCTTGCTTCAGGCAGGAGTATCCCAAAACATGGGAACAAAGAAGTATGAAGACAGTGTACCTGGCGATCAGCAGCCTTCCTGGAGTAGGAACCAGGGAAAGAAAAAATTACAGACTCTGCCTAGAAGCCTTATCGCCCAAAACAATAGCTTCTACTAACTCACAACATCTACCCATACAGTCCACCAAATGGTATTGCTCAGGTAGGACTAATCAATAATCTCCAGCTGAAAGGTCCTCATATACATTTCTAGCCCCGTCTCCATCCTCCCTCAGTTCAGTATCTGGATCGCCTCCATTCAAGACAGCAATGCAGGCAATACACTTCCACTGGTTGGGGAAGCTGCATCCCATCTTCCATCATGTGCCATGTCAAATCAGGGGCAATCTAAAACAGACTCCACAGGTCCCAGCAACCAGACTCTCACCACAAGGAGTCTTGCCAATAACCACATTATACACACATGCACCTGACTAGCACATGGGATGTCAGTGCAAGGGTTTGGATGTTACATCTAAGCTGAAATTCACAAGAGTGGGACTGGAAGGCTGCACTCACCTTAAAAGATAAGGATCTGCTCAGAATTATCAATCCACAAAATATTGGTATGCTGCCACCACCGTTTCATATCAATAACCCAGGAGATGGACAGCAGCCCCATGTCATAAAAAAGGACATGCATGGTGTGCCCCTCCAGGTCACAGAACAGATTATGGAATTTGGTTTTACCATGGCTGGCCAGATTAGTGTGCCAGCTGGGCCAACAAAAATCAATGTACCAGTTTCACATGCAGGCAGGTCACTCAGAGCATGGGAGCACGTCAGTTTACCATGCAGTGGACACTGCCATCCCAAAAACGTTACATACAGACTTGAAGCATTTAGAGCAGCTCCAGTTTCCCTTCCTACAAGACTGGAACTCAGTCCTAGGTTTATAATTCTTTGCTACTTTGGAGACTGATGCAGAAGCTGCCAGAAAGCTGCCATTTGTGTATTTTAAATGCAGACTCACTTTGACTTGCGATACTAGGTGAGAGCACAGAGTCTCAGGACTTAACAATAAATAGGGCTTACAAGAACCAAGGCTAGCTAAATGTTTAGGTGAGTTGTAAATAATGTATCCTATTCTTTACAACGAATAGCTTGAAAAAAGAAAAGCTGAAATAAATAATCTGGCAATGGTTACCATAATAATATGCATCAACTCAGAATAAGAGATAGCAAGATAGGCGAAAGAAGAACCCCGTTATCAAGGGAATGAACCCTTCTTTGAGTAGAAGCCAGGTCTGACCTGTGTTCCGCAGCAGGTACCAGATTACTCTTACTGAATTCGATCACAAGCAGGATCCACATCCACATATTATATGCGGTCTTAGTGTTGAGGAATGCCCTCCGTGCTGGACCCGCTTCAGATAACCTGTGGATAAAAAGTGTACAAACAGAGCAGGTTCAGGCATTCATGGCTCTGAATTTATACCCTCTGACACTCAGTGGTTGAGAACTGAAAGTAGAAGATTTGACATTCACTAAAGACAGACCGCTGGTATATAAACTGGCTGAGGTTGAGGCACGCAATGACTGATGAAACACTTGCATGTAGAAGAAGGATCTGAGAAGGTAAACAATCCACCAGACAACCACGGAATAAGTGGACTAGCACCGAATTTAAGTAAACATATATATTGGTGAGAACACACGGCGTCAGGATAAACATACGTAGAATGTAGGTGCAAGTCGTGCTGGTAAATCTTCTGACCCACTACCACGCTGGGAATAGAAGGAGATGAATGTATGAGCATGGCTACTTTTCAGGTGCATACAAATACATTTATTCAGACTAGCAGTGTATCTGTCAGCGAAAGAAAATGACTGAAAGAGTATTTTATTTTCAAATCGCAACAAAAGCCAAGGCAAGGAATGTCCTAAACTCACTCAAGGAATTATAATTCATTCTGTTGTTAATTTGTGTGTATCTACTGTGGCATGCTTAAAGATATCTTTTGATTTCGTGCCTAATTATTTTTACAAAAATGAAAAAGCTAGATGTGTTGCACTTTTAGTTTTTTGTGTGTATTTGAACAAAGGACATTCTCCAAATATCTCCTCAATAGAATTGATCACATTTATTTTGTTACCATTCGAATCCACTATTTATCTTGCTTCCTGTCGAATCCCGACTGGAAGTCTGTTTCCCTCTGTACTGCTATTTTTAAATTAATCACTTACAGTGCTTATTTCCTGACTTGTTTTCTACTGAAGTTTAAACGATATACAGAGTTTTTCATGTTGCGTTCTTGAATTAAACTTTGTTTTGGGTGGAGAAGAAATAAGCAAGACAAAGACTGAGGCGGGGTTTCCATTGGTATTGTTTTCATAAACCATATCTTACGTTTATTTAGATTACCCATTACTGCCTCACAAAGGCAAAACTTAAATTCCAGAATCGTCATTTCTGTAAAAACCATCGTTAGCATTGTTACGCACATGTACTCTCTACCAGTCAGTGTTTTCTTTTTCGCATCCGGCATTCTCTTAAATGCAGGATATTTGGTTGTGTTTCGTGTCACCATTAAGTATCCAATAAAATATTCTGGTCCCGGGCCTTTATTTTCTGGAGTCCATTCTGGCCTGGGGAAGTTTAGTAGGTTCGTCGCGAATGACCACATGAAGTTTTGTGTGGTTACAAATATAATCGCTAATCCTGAGGTGGAAAAATACTTGGAGCATCTTTGACTTGATGCAAGTCGCGAGACCGACGTCAGACGTTGTAATCCGGGGATTTGACCTCTGGCTGTCGAATTCGGATCTGTAAGGTTGTGAACGCGCCCGCTGTCACGTGGAAGAACAGCTGCCAAATGTTACGCAGTTCGTACAGGTGCATGTTGCAAAGGCAGATCAGGCCAAACGTCAGATAGGATTTCACGTTCCGCCAGCTCGAGCAGTAGGCGAACAGGTAACACTGGGCAGAAAACAGAAAAAAGATCACAATTATATCACGACGGACATTTGAGAATTAAACACAAGCTTATACACTTGGTCACCTTTGCATTTCAGCCTATCACAAGAACATAGCAAGTAGCCTATCACACTGACGTCAAGTGGTGCAGTCAAAATATTACTCATCTGCGTACACTTTTACTGGCAGTAGTAAAGGTTTCTAAATAAAGTGCATTTCATAAATACATCATGTGTCCATCCAGGACTTGACATCGTAAAGGTGCCTTTTCTTTGAGTTGGATTGCCATAAAAATGTTAAGGATTGTTTTCACTTTAGTGGCCAGTTGGAAAAGGGCGAAATGGATGCCAGAACTGTTATTAAGAAATGTATTTATTTTGTCTTTAAAGAACATGATGGCATGGAGAAGCAAAGAGTAACGTTTTGGGTATTCCTAAAACAGAGTGATTTAAGATGAGCGTCTAGCTTTACTTACATAAAAATGAAGATACCACAAATTCAACCTTTATTGCCATTTTGTACGATATAAGCAAGAACAGAAGCCTCGAAGCCCGGGCCGGGGAGGCAAAGCCGGACCCATTAGGGGCCCGGGCCAAACGCTGGCCGGAGGCGGGAAGCCACTCCCCCAAAATTTAAACAGCCCGCTCGAAAGGGGGCGACCAGGATTGGTCGCCCCAGGGCAAGCACGAACCCCCCCCAATCTGGGGGCGAGCGGGCGAGGCAAGGGGGGGGATAAATAAAGGGTTAACAGGCCCAGATAGGCACATACCCCCCCCCCTCCTCGCAATGAGAGAAGAAGGAATAATCGTGGAATCGTGTCGGTGAAAGCGGCGACCTACCAGGAGCCGGAGGACCGGAAGACTGCCTCCTGAAAGTCTGCCTCGAGGATCGCTGCCTGGAGCCGGACCGGAGCCAGGAAAACTGCTTCCGACACCGAGCTGGGCCTGATCTTCCACCATTTTTCCTCTCTGCAACCCAGACGCCCGACCATCTGATCCGGTGCGGCGAGATTCAGCGGGGCAAGTGGAGGTCGGCGCGAGCGGCAGGCTCTAGCCGGCTTTCGCGCCCTTTTATGTGCGGCGGAAACCTTCCTACAGCTGACCCGGGCAACGGGAAAAGAGAAGACTGCAGCGGCGTGGGGGCGGTCCCAACCAAGCGATCGACGCGAGCCTTGAAGGCACACGGCCCCAAGAAGGTAAACAACACGTCGGAGGCCGAGCTGAAACTATTTTTAGCGCCCCCAGCAGCGGAAAAGGGACGGGAGACCCGAGCCCAGTGGGAGGTCTCTGATTGCTAGAAGGAGCGACGGCGAGCGCGTACAACATTTGGGGACTGCTGGCAGCATTGATGAAGTTTGTTTTTGCTCTCGGCTAGGACGGGAGTCCTGGGGCCAGCAGGAGGTCCCCAGTGGCCGCCCGGGAGCAGGAAAAGGCGCGAACAGCGCGGGGGGCATTCTTTCCTTTATGAAGTGCAACTCAGGAATATTAGACAAAGGCGAGAACAGCGCGGGAAACATTTTGGAGTTTCCTTTATTTTGTCTGGTCATCCCCACCGCCGGCGCCTCAGCATCGGGCATGCCCCTAACACGAGGCGGTAAAGGGCAGAACCGAAGCAACAGCAGGCCTCTTAAAGGGGCAGGAGCCCGCAAAACACCACCTGAGGCTGGAACAAGCCTTGGGGGATTATCAAAGGCAGGAAACAGGGCGGAAAAGATTTGTTACACTGCGATTTGGGGAGCATCGAGAGGACCTTTTTTCCACAGCATTGGGCGACGAGCGGTAAGGTTTAAATCCGCTACTTTGGCAATTTGGGCATCGTGCACAGCCCTCAAAGACACCGCCAATTGCAGCGGGAGTGAAGGGCCTTGATTTGGGAATATTTAAAAGAGTTTTTGGCTACTGCACACATTAGTTAATAAGGACTAAATACGCTACTTGGGCGATTGGGGCAACAAGCCATCGCAGTTGGTGGGGTAAGCTGGTGAACCCAAGCACTCAGGACCCCCCCTGGTTTGCCAAAGCCATCACTCCACCATCTCACCAACAGGGTACAGCAGGCCACATCGCAGTGGGATGGCCAGCAAGCGCGGGGCAGCCGGTAGGGCAACACGGCTTCCCGCTCGCTTCAGGGACACAGAAGGCAAGGCAGTCATGCCCCAGAAGGGGCAGAAGAGGCGGAGGGTGGACAACGGGCCGGAGTTGGAAGGGGATCTACAGACGATGCTGGCCAGAGCAAGGGAGTTGGTTGCTCTAAAAGGGAAAGCATGGGTGGACCAGCAAATCCAGGACGGGGCCCAGGGGAAAAAGCCACAACGAGCAGCACTGACAGGACCGCCCCCCAAGAAAGCCGGGGGTGGGGGCATGCAGCCAAGACGGCGGCCCCCACAGCCAGCAAGACGGGCACAGAAAACACCCGTGCCCAGGGTGGGGAGAAAAAAGGGGAGGAAGCAACCACAGGCCATGAGCAGGAGGGCCGGAACTCCAGAGCTGGTGTCCAGCTCAGAAACTGAAGGGAGCAGCGATGACGAGGGGTCTGTAGCCAGTACGGCGGCCCCTCAGGAGACACGAGAACGGCGATCCGACGCGACCAACAAGGGGAAGGGTAAGCATTGGGCGCAAAGCGACAAAACAGGGCGCGCGAGGGCGCGGAGGGATGGGCCAACAGAGGGGAGACCAGGGCAGGACTTTAACATGGGCACGCAAATGGGAGCGAGCAACGGGACAATGCAGGGGCCATGGTCCATGCCACCTCCGTGGCAGACAGGGTTAAGCCGGGGCCATCAGGATTTCCAAGGGGAATCATGGGGACCAGGGGCTGCTCACCCGGCGGCATGGACGCCTTGGTGGCAATGGCCAGGGGCAGGAGCCCCCTTCCAGGGAAGCCTCCAGTGGGGCAGGGAGGGGCAAGGGGATAGCCAGAAGCCGGACCAGAGGGCCGACCGGGGGGGCAGCAGGAAGAGGGCCACAGGCAAGAAAAAGGGGGACGCCAGCCAGGCTACACAGAACGAGGAGGCAGGACCCGGGGTGATCACTAAGGAGGGGACAGCAGCCCCCGGGGTTAGGGGCGCAAGCAGGGCTGGGGAGGGCCTGGACCAGAGCGGGAAGCTAGCTAGCGAATATCTGCGCCCTTCCCCGAGTGATCCTCCCACAACCACGAAACTGTTAGGGCTGGCCAATCTCATCCCACTAACAGTGAAGGAGAGAATATGAAGAAAGAAGTTCATAGACATTTTCTCACTGCTGGAAGTGCGCCAGGCAAGTTTAGACTTAGCGGCGCAAGACAAAAAGGATGATGACAGGAGGGACCGCCGCAAGCCCAGAGTAGAAAATAGAAAATTGTCTGAAAGCCTTCAGAACATTGGCATGTGTTTTCATTCAGAAATTTCCCCAAAGCGCAGCAGCGCTAATTTTATACGAACAGAAAGTGCACAAGGCGCAGCAACAGTATCAGGGCGATGCATGGCTGAGATATGGTGAGGGTTTCAGAGTGAAGATGCAGGTGTGGCCGATAATGGGATGGGATTGCCAGGACATGGAGGGTTTCACGAAGCACATGGTGGCAGCCAGGGAAGGCGACAGCAGCAAAGAGAGCAATTTTCGTCCATATGGGAGTAAGGACGAAGATGAGGGGCGGGGACAAGGGTTCAAGGGGAAGAATCAGGGCAATAACAAAGTAGGAAAAATATGCTGAAAGTTCGAAAAAGATGATTGTACATGGGGGGCGTCATGCAGGTTTCAGCACGCTTGCAGGGCATGCGGGGGCAACCACCCCGCCATCCGCTGTAAGCGGGCCCCAGGGGCAGGAGCACGTGAAGAAAAGACAGGCGCAAGGGAGTGAGGTACAGGCCTCCCCAGATGAGGGCAGCAGGGGGGCGGACCTAGGTGGAAGGGGGCAGCTCCCTCCGATCGTGAAACCGTAGGTAGCGTGGCGGAAGGAACACAAGAAAAGTAGAAAAAGAGAGAATTACTAAAAGGTAGCGGGAAGGCTCAAAAAGGTCCTTGGGTTGCCTCACGGCAGGGGCACTAAGGGAGCCAAGGGCGGCCTACTGCCATGGAAAGAGTAGATGGGATGCTTCCGCAGGACCCTTGGGATGCCTTATGGCTGGGGGTACCGAGGGAGCAAAAATGGAAGGACTCAGCCTCATGATAGGTAGAGTAGATGCTCAAGCAGGGTACTTGGGATGCCACACGGCATGGACCCCGGGGAGCAGGGAGGGCCCAAGAAAGGGCAGGGCAAGCGGGACGGCACTTGCAGCCCAGGCAGGCCCCAAATTGGTAGCAAGTTGAAGCCTTGATCCGTGAACAGAGGCCCAGGAAGGTGGCCCCTCCCGTCCCCGTAACTTGAGGAGGCTGGGTCCACGCAGCAACGAAAATAATTGCAAAGACAAGGAAGTATATTCGCATGAATATTAAGAGAGCATTAGAATAACCATTATTGTGCAAATGTATAAAACATGTTATGTTGAATAAACTGCGACCTTTTTTGGCACCAAAGCACATTGTCAGTGGTTTGATTTGAGGTGCATGAGGGACGCAGTTGTTGGAAGCAAGGGAGGGGGAGGGACAACTCGCCTCCTGGAAGGGGTTGAAGCCCAGGCCGGGGGAGGCAAAGCCGGACCCATTAGGGGCCGGGGCCAAACGCTGGCCGGAGGCGGGAAGCCCCTCCCCCGAAAATTTAAATAGCCTGCTCGAAAGGGGGCGACCAGGATTGGTCGCCCCAGGGCAAGCGCGAACCTCCCCCAATCCGGGGGCGAGCAGGCGAGGCAAGGGGGGGATAAATAAAGGGTTAACAGGCCCAGATAGGGACATACCCCCCCTCCTCGCAGTGAGAGAAGAAGGAATCCCACCCACCCACACCAGAAGGAACGGGCGTCGCAGCCGCAAGGGGAGAGGTGAGGCGGAAGGAACACAAGAAAAGTAGAAAAAGAGAGAATTACTAAAAGGCTGGGTCCACGCAGCAACGAAAATAATTGCAAAGACAAGGAAGTATATTCGCATCAATATTAAGAGAGCATTAGGATAACCATGAGTGTGCAAATGTATAAAACATGTTATGTTGAATAAACTGCGACCTTTTTTGGCACCAAAGCACATTGTCAGTGGTTTGATTTGAGGTGCATGAGGGACGCAGTTGTTGGAAGCAAGGGAGGGGGAGGGACAACTTGCCTCCTGGAAGGGGTTTTGCAGCATGTAAAAGTTATGTAACAGGAACAGGATGAAGCAGAGATCGGCTCGTTTTTTTAAATGAATATTTGATAACAGAAAGAATATGTTTTGTTAAACGTATACTTTTATTGTATACAGGGAATCTCAGACATAACTGAACTGAAACGGAAGTAGGGTTTCTTTCCAAACCTGAGGATCTATTCAGGCTTTTTCTACTGAAAAAGTAGTGTAAGACGCCAGACAACCAAAAACAAATTTACTTTGCATAAGAAAACAAGTGAATTTCCAGATTACATTTTCACAGTAGTTTCTAGAGTGTAGCTTGAATTATTGTGAACAGGAACTACTATGGGTAGACAATAGGTACTTCGTTTATAAGCAAAGAGTTGAGTTGTTGACTACATAAGTGAGATTCACTTTACTCGCTGAACACAGTAAATGTAAAGTGTTCTTAACATAAAGGAATGGGATGTCATTTTTAGGTCGAGCCAGGGCAGCGCATGCGCAGCTCTGCCAGGCATGCTGTATTAGAGTATGAACTTGAAGCTCCGCCTACTCTCCGCCCAAAATTTGTATTGACTTGTGCCACTGTCCTTGGTAAATGCTGGCTTCTGATTCGTTAATAGGATTGTTAGTCCCTCCTTGGTACCGCCTGGTCTTCATTTGTAACTTCCCATGAGGACTGGCCCTTTTACTTCTGTTGGTACATAGAAGGTGTTATTTATAGCCTGTGAGCACTATTTTCTTTAATGAGTTTCTCCTACTGCAGGCACAACATGCTTTCCTGCAACGGCGCCCGCTTTGCTTGCACCACCGCAGGACACTGCTTATTTTCTTTTGTTCCTGGAGGCAGCATGGGAAGGCTCTGTGGTTGCACAGCTGTTCCCCATGGCTTTCGATTTGAAGCACATTGAAAACAGGCCTCTAAAGAGCATGATTGACAACAAGCCTCTAAATCTCTGCTCTTTATCTCAGAGCGTCATATTATTTATGTATTTATATTTTTGTCCCGCTTTTATCACTGACTGCGTTTGTTTGGTCCATTTGTAAGTAGCTCATCTAGTGCAGCTTTTCGCTTTGCATTCTGGGACTTTTAGTCTTGATTATCCCATTCTAAAATCAGGACTACAAGTACCACAAAGAAAAGAAAAAACCTCGACTGAATGACTAACTCAAGATACTTGAGATCGTCTAAGTAATTAGATTAGGTGGTGTGTCTCTGCTTCTAGATGCTACTTTAGTCACTAGTGTATTTTTAATACTGACGATAGATATGTTTGTTTTGCGTAAATATCACCCAAACCCCTCCGCCCCCCCCCCACGCACCCCGAAGTGACCCTCGTTTTATTGGTCTGAAGTTCGTTTCCCACCGTGATCCTGCAACATATTCATAAAGTCCAATGTACTAAAAATTTAATTTAAGATAGATTAGCACGGAAGGTCAGAAGCACACATTTGACATGAAACGATCTATAAATTATTATTTCTGGATTTATAGACAATCTTGGTTATTGAAATTAGTCATTCTCATTACAATTCGTAAAAACTAGATACAAAGTGATGCAACGCTGCCTCCCAATGGTCTGCTTTAAAAATGTAACTCTCTCTTGGAAAGTATTTTTTTAAATCAAAAGTAAAAACAAAAATATTCATTTCTTGTGAGAAAGCTTCTGGCGCTTTATTCTAACAAGCAGAAGAAAGCAATTATGAACGCCACGTCCCCTGACAAGAGCCTCATCAGCTAGACTTGAGGAGCCGATGTGCACGTCACATGAACTGCCCTGTTGAATGGTTGAATGAAAAGAGGGAAGACGCTGGCCTTAATACAAGCAGCAGTGTTTAATAGTTGTCTAATGCAAAACCGTTTCCTGTACTAACAAGCATTTGCATTTTAATAGGTCTCGCATTTTTAAAACTTTGACCTACTGGTATTGTAAACGACAATGCCTTTTATTATTGCAGGTTTTTTAAACACAAAAATACAAGGCATTGCCATTTACAATGCCAATAGCTCAAAATCTCGCAAATGCGAGACCTATTGCATAGCAAATGCTTGTTTGGTTTTTAGATTGGGCCTACGCTAAAGCTACTGTAGAGAAAAAGAACTGACAACAATTTACTTACCTGCAAAACCTGAGCCCATGGCCCTCCTGAGTCAGTTTTGCATCTCTTAATGATCTTACTTGTCATGTGTGGAATCTGGGTACATGAATGGAATTTGGATGGAGGAGACTTACCGGAATTTACCTTGTACCACCAGGCATACTCCGAGGCAACAAAAATGATAATCTCCTAGTGAAGGTGACATGTCAAATTGACACGGAATTACACCTACTTCTGCCTTTCCATTTACTTTCACTTTGTTCTCATAACATATTCTAAAATCCCTTGCAGAGCTAAATGTTCACCTGGAGGCCTCATTTCATAGGAAATCCCTGTGGTTCAACAAAAGACTAACATTTGGATCCAAAAGTCTAAACTGGAGAACAAGGCAAAAGATGGGTATTGTACAATTAACTCCGTTATGTAACATTAGGGGACATAAATATTTCATCGACAAACAATTAAGAATTTGGCTGTAAAATGCTGATTAAATTTGTTGGTGGTCATTTGTTATAGATCACCTATTGAAAACATAAAAACCGTTTGCAGTTGGATACTACATCAGGATTACATCTAGTCTATGGTTAATGACACTGTAAACTAAACTCTATTAAAGGTGATAGTGTCCTCAAAGGAGAAGTCATGGCTATTTCTAAATCGAAATACTTGTAAGACATGATGGGGAAGCTTTTTTAATTTTGTCAGAACAGTCAGTATAACAAAAGCCCAAACAGTTGGTCATTTCTTTATCAAATTTTGTGATTTTATAAAACAATAATTTTATGATAGAATAAACAGGAACTCAAAATACATAGAGGGAATCCTTGCCCGTGTCTGAGGTACTCAGCATGGAGCTGGGAAATCTGAGATCTCTACTTTTGCTCATTTGGCAGCAAAGTTGCCTCCATTTTGAGTCTGAGATCAGGAAGGCCAAGCACTTCCTAAATTACGTATGTGTGACTGCTGTGCACACTATGCTTGGTGTAATTGCTTTACTGAAAGTGAAAGACATGCTTGATGTCAGAAATAATAACAAGCATCTGCAATGCAATAGGTCTCGCATCTACGCAAGTTCGAGCTATTGCATTGTAAATGACAATGCCTTTTAATTATGTTTTAGTTTTAAAAACATAAATAAAAGGCATAGTCATTTAGAATGCCAATAGCTTAAACTCTCACAAATGCGAGACCTATTGCATTCCAAACGCTTGAAGGCATCTCTGAGTTGCCCCCTCCTGTCTCCCATGGCCCCTGAGGAGCTCCCCCTTTGCTACAAGTTAAATAAACAAGCCGGTGGTCACTACTGCGCATGAGAGCCCTCCTGTCCTCCTGCAGTAAGAGAAACTCATTAAAGAAAATAGTGCTTACAGACTAAAGAAGACCGTGTAACAACCAAAGTAAAAGTGCCAGTCCTCATGGGAGGTTACAAATGAAGACAAGGCGGTACTAAGGAGGGACTAACAAGCCTAATAACAAATCAGATGCCAGCATTTAAGAAGGACAATGACACAAGCCAATGACAAATATGGGCGGAGAGTGGGCGGGGCTTCAAGTACATACTCCAATACAGCATGCCTGGCAGAGCAGCGCATGCGCTGCCCAGGCTCGACCTAAAAATTAAGCATAAGTTCATGCATCAAGGCAAAACGTTTCATCTAATTCTAACTGTCATTTAAACAAGAAGGTTAAAGAAAATAAATTAACTGAGAAGATAGATACAAAGTTTTCTTTTTTATTAGTTAAAAAAACTTTAGTTAACCTTTTCCCAGAGGAGTATTTTAGGAGCAACACTGGCACAGGTAGTATTGCATAAATTTAAAGATTACACATCCACACTGGCTTCCCTGCTGCATCACAAAACGTCAATTCCTCTTCTGATGCACTAAACGAGAAAAGGAAGAAGGCCCAAATAAAGTTCATGTTAGTTCACTGTGTCTGAATGAAAAATAATGGAGGAGGAGATGAGTGCACTCTGGAACCCAGATGCCCAAATTCATTAATTTTTCATGCCAATTACTACAACAACCAAATTTGGTGGAAAGATGGTACAAACCCGTATCTACTATGATTGGCCTGCTGCTGCTGTCATCCCCTGCACTGGCACTCTAACCTTGCT
Source organism: Calotriton arnoldi (assembly GCA_963921515.1). Classification (NCBI taxonomy): domain Eukaryota; kingdom Metazoa; phylum Chordata; class Amphibia; order Caudata; family Salamandridae; genus Calotriton; species Calotriton arnoldi. The sequence continues at coordinate 213,347 of CAWUFW010017261.1, forward strand.
GCCTTGTGCAATGCACAGCCTCACACCACGGTGCAGAGATGAGTGTGTGTTGTCTAGCAAAGGCTAAGTAATGGAAGCAGAACCTTCCTGTACAAATTTCTATGCCTTGATAAACTCAGAAGGATCCCACATTTCACACAATGCGCAGTTTGAAGAAACAAACATATTTCCCCTTGTTAACGCCTACTTCAAGCAGACATTTGCTGGTGACACAAAGCCTAGTCTGGATAGGTTAGTAGATCGGTCTTTACATAAAACCCAAAGGGTATTTGCACTGATTTTGGCCAATAAGGCCACTTGAAACAAAGCAAAACATAGTTGTGTTTACACTGAGAAGAGGGCATCTTTTCAGCTCAAAATAACTGTTAAGCTGTAAAGTAAATACAAAGTGCCACTCTTGGACCGAGTGTCTCCTAAATGCATAAATGTGTAAAACTGAAGACAAAGGTCAGCAGGAGTGGTCAACACTTTGGTTTGGTTGAAAGCAAATCTTACACTTATTCATTTACTTAAAAATTAAGCAGTGATGTGGGGAATGTAGAATGGTGTAGCCAAATGAATAGGAATGGTACAAACCTTCAATCATATTCTTTGTGCCTCACGATGAGTGCTGGGTCTGTGTGGGGGTGTGTTTCCTAAATCTTTAAGCGTCTGATGATGGGAGGGCGGATCGCAAGTAAACCTATATGTTCTCATGCTGTAAAAGGAAAACATTACTTACCTGTGTCAATTGGTTTGCAGCTTGTTGTGGTCTAGATCACATGCTCTGCAAACTCCTGCCATCTAGTGTTGGGTGTGGATGTGGATGTTACCTTCAACGCCCCTGTGAGAAGTTGGCCTGGTATATGCTGTTCACTAATTAAAGTGGACACCTTGCACCAGGGCAAATCGACTCTTATGGTAGATAGGTTTAAGACAACCTTTTAAAGAAAGCTATCCTAGTGGTAGCTGTGGAGAGCAGCCTTCAGGCTAAGTCTCGGAGGAATGTAAAGCAGCTTGTTTTACCATATAATCTCTTGAATCACCAAATGAAAAGACACCACACAGGTATATATATCAAATATATATGTATTTATTTCTAAATAACTCTCTACTAATCTCTTTATGAGATTAGAAGACAAACATATGCACAAATCAACGTTTCACAATAAGTTAAGCACAAAATATGGCTGGGGCCCTAGGGGCGTACCAGACCATATACTAAGTAAGAGACTTAGAAACAACGACTTGCAGGGAGACAAGGCCTAGGGCCTTCAGAAGTGCTGGGGCCTCACGAAACCACCCAAGGCAGGTAAGTAAAGGACCCACGGGGGACGCGTGCAGTGTGGATACACAGGCGCGAATCGCCGTTAGCTTCAATGGGGCAAGTCGCGGTTGGAAATAAAGAGTTTTAGGATACTTCGGGAGAACCTACAAGCAAGTCACTTACAGGGTAAGTAGTTCTAGGGCCCACACCCACAGGAGCACCGTAGTGCTGGAGTTACCTCACCCAGGGAAGCCGGGTGCACAGGTGTCCTTTGGTGTCGGGTCGCGGCGTCGTTTTCAATGGCGAACAAAGAAGACTTGCTGCTTGCGGGAGCTGAAGAAGTGTCCGGTGGAATCCAAGCCTGGATTCTGAAGAAGGATGACCTGAAAGCAGAGGGGACAGTGTTCAAAGTCACTTGGCAGTGACCCGGGGCAAGGAAGATGGATGCCCACCGTCGTCGGTCGCTTCAGGTCGGTTGCAGGTGCCTTGACTCTTCAGCCACGTGGTCCAGGAGGCGTCAACGACGACCAGGAGCTGGATTCGGTGTGTCCCTCGACGTCTGCAGCTGACTGCGGTGTCGGCAACTCGATCGGAGCCAACAAGCCTTGGCAGCCGCAAGTCTCGGGGAGATGAAGAAAAGTCGATGGCGCAGACCAGCAAGGTCTGAGGGACTCACCCAGCGAGGGTAAGTCAGGGCAGGCCTGGAGCAACCAGAGGAGCCCTTTGGTTTCTTTAAGAAGTCTTCTGGGGACCCACAAGCCAGCGGGCAAGGGATCGCGAAGACACCTCGGGCGGAATCACTCAACAGGGGCCCACGGTCACTCGGGACGGTGTAGGCCTCTGATCTTCGGAGGGATTCTTGCTGGAGGTCGGGACCACACGTGGTCCAAAGCACAAGTTCGTAGAACGTTGTGAAGGGGTTGCACTCGACAATAGTGCACGGTACCCAGGGGTCGCGGTTCCTCGTTACTCGTGGGGTCCACTTGCCTCAGCTTCGCTGGGGACTCACGATGGCCTGGGAGGGGTCAGGAAATCCACTTCTTGGGCTGCAGGGACTTCGGACTCCGGCGGGAGCGGCGTAGTTTGCGACCGTCGTTGTCGTTTTTGGTGCCTGCCAAGCAGGGGAGTCACTCCTTGACTCCAAGGGAGATTCTTCTGTCTTCCAAAGGTAGTGGAACGTCGAAGGGCCAGGATTCTTCTGTAGAGCGTCGTCCAGGGGTTATCTGCTTTGCAATGGCAAGGTTCCCCCTCTTATACTAAAAAGAGGGAAGGACTAGCTCTATGACCCCACCTATGGGAGGGTCAAGGGAGGGGGTGGCTACACCCACTTCCCTTTGTCCAGTTTCGCGCCAGAGCAGGGGCAGGTAGCCCCTGAGCTGGTTTGAACTGGCATATGCACAGAGGAGCCTTCTGCTCCCCAGTGCAGGACTTCAAAGCACTCTAAGAGTGCACCCACCCAGCCCCAATACACTAAACCCTGTCTGGAAGGTGGTTACACCTCCCTGTGACAGGATGCCTATTGTTGGGCTTCCTCCACTGCGAGTTTCGGTCATCAGCAGGAGGGCAGCCCAGTGTCTGTGACTGGTGGCATCCATTTTGTGATGCCAGGGCTCTTTAGGATTCTACCGCGTTTCCACAGCAGGTACATGTCTTATCCCTCTAGAAGGGTGGAATGCTACCCCCGCCGCCAAGATTGGCGGGGGTAGTATTCCAAGATGTTTGACACCAAACACGACATGTTTTGATGCAGCCATTCCAAAGTTAGCATTTACCGCGAGGATATAATGCACTTAAATAGTATATGGTTTAACCGCATCCACAAACAGCACCAGAGAATAGACTCTGAGAGCTGCAGAGGGGCCCTGCTCAGGCAGAGGCACCCCCTCACATAGAAGCCAAGCACCCTGCCCTCAGGATTGATAGGGCCTGCCTTAGGGGTGACTGATAGGTTTATATGTGTGTGCAGGAGAGATATAGGAAACCTATATCTCAGTGAGGGGTGCTAGCACCACCTCACCCAGGCTGCAGTAGCAGGCCTGTGGTGTCAGATTTAGACTGCTTCCCAGGGGTGGCATAACACATGCTGCAGCCCCTGGTAGGCCTGTGAAGTACCTATGCCCTTGGCACCTAAGGTACCATATACTAGGGACTCATAAGGCACCACAGTATCCAATCACTAGTGCACCTAGAGTGCACTCCATGTCGTTTAGAGAGAGCAGATAGACTGGGGCCCTGAATAGCAGGGTCCCAGTCCAACTAAGTCATAAACCAGCAAAACACCATAAAAAAGTGGGGGCAACCATATAGTCAGATTCCACCTTCCTACATAACCCCCCCAAACGAAAGGAGATAAGGCTAACCTTGGCCAGTTGAGCCTTTATTGACTAAGTGGCCATATAAGGAAGCACCTGCACTAGCATGGTTGCCCCCTGTCTTATGGTCCACTAAGCAATCCCTCACCCTAAGGGTATGAGAGGGTCTCCACCATGGGGAATCACTACCTGTGGTGTGCTTTGGTAAAGTACCAGGCTGGTGAGGTGACTGAGTAGGGAAGTGTGGCCCTAGGAATGTTGGCCTCAGCTTTCTCAGCTCACTGGTCACCATGTATGCCTGTCTTTCCATGACTGAGTGGTACTCTGCTCTAAGGGTCAACCTTTGACTGCCTACAGCCGGGGGTTGGGTCCCTTTGGGTGGAACACTGGAGGGACATGGCATGTTTGGAACCTTTTGGTCCCAGGTTTGCCCTTGCCTAACAGAGTCCTTCTGGGGGAGGTCCCTACATAAAGGTATGGGGGATCCCTCAGTGGGTTGAGGAATTTCTACCTGGCTAGGGCTACTAGCCTGGGTGCCCCTAATCTGCTGATGGGGGGTTCCTCTGGACAGGGGGCCCTGGGGGTCCACTGACCTCCCTGACCTCTGCAGCCCTGGGCTGACTGAGGCAGGGTAGAGAGGGGCAGGTTACCTGCTCCAGACTGGGTACCACCTTGTAAGGGTCCTCTGCCATCAGGGGGTGGCCAGGCCAGGCCTGACTACCTCTGTGGCAGTTCCTTCACTAGGGGTAGGGTCAGTTCCCTGAGGAGGCTGACCCTTACCTACTGTCTGGAGGGAAGAAGACTTTTCTTCAACCCTTGTGCTCTCTTCTGGGGGAGAGTGGGCCATTCTTCCAGGCTCCATCTCTCCAAAATCTTGGGCTGGGGCTGTGGCCATCACAGCCCCACTAACCTTTACAGGGACACCCAACATCTTCAGATGGGTTTGGTGTTCAATTTCAGCCCAGGCTGAAATTTCCAGATCATTGCCCATCAGGCAATCTACAGGTAAGGTTGGGGACACTGCCACTCTCTTTGGGCCTGTGACCCCCTCCCAGCTGAGATTGACTATGGCCATGGGGTGATCTGTTCTGACACCATCAATGTTGGTCACCTGGTATTTAAACTCAGGTAAAAGCTGGTGAGGGGGGACTAGTTTCCCTGCCACCATGGTGACACTAGCCCCTGTGTCCCTAAATGCCACAGCTTTCTGACCATTAATTATTGGCTCCAGTCTGTACCTGCCCAATGCTATGGGACCCATGGTAAAGGTGGCATATCCTACACCACCATCAGAATCTGAGGAGTCTGTTGAGGGGGTCCTGTCTAAACTAGGGCCCACCTCTGTTCCTCTTGCAAAAGCACCTAACTTTTTGGGTGCACTACTCCCAACTGGAGGATTACTACTGGTAGTACCAGGAGGGGTGGTAGTAGTTGTTGGAGGAACATGTTCTTTATTGCCAATCCTGGGACAACTGGGATCAGATTTCCAGTGCCCAGGCTTTTTACAGACATGGCAATAGGGTTTCTTTTCAGGAGAGGAAGGAGTTTGGGACCCACCCCCAGAAGAGGAATTTTGGGGCCCTGTAGTGGACTTATCCTTGGATTTATCCCCACCTTTCTCTTGGGACTTGGTAGAATCTTTCTTGTGGTCACCACCCTGATTCTTAGGCCTTACTCTGGTTCTGACCCATTTGTCTGCCTTCTTTCCCAATTCTTGGGGAGAGGTCAGATCAGAGTCCACCAGGTACTGGTGTAAAAGCTGGTTTTGACAATTATTAAGGATCTGTTCTCTCATCATTAGATTATAAAATCCTTTGAAATCAGTAACCCTACTGCCAACCAGCCAACCCTCCAGAGCCTTGGATGCACAATATACAAAGTCTGTCCAGTCCTGAGTCTGTGCCTTCTGGGTATCTCTGAACTTCAACCTGTACTCCTCAGTGGTTAAGCCAAACCCATCTATCAGTGCACTCTTCAGGACCTCATAATCATTAGCATCCTCCTCTCTAACAGTGAGGAGCTTGTCTCTTCCTTTATCTGAAAAGGAGAGCCACAAGATTGCTGCCCACTGCTTTTGGGGGACCTGCTGTACTCTACAGGCCCTCTCCATAGCAGTTATCCACTTGTGGATATCATCCCCACTCTGGTAGGGAGGAACAACCTTGCTCAGGTTCCTATGGTCAGGAATATATTCTCTGCCTCTAGGGACACTGTTGCTGCCACCAGGGGGTTCTAAACCCTCCCTTCTGGAAGCTCTCTGGATCTCCAGGGCTTCTCTATCCAGTGCCAACTGCTTGGTTCTGAGGGCCACTTTGGCTTCCTCATACTGGAGCAGTTTGCACCTTCTCTCAGAGGAGGTCTCTCTTAAGTTAAAGTATGAGCTCCTCTCTTGGACAAATTCTCTGCCAGAGTGATAAGAGTGCTCAGATTCCCTGGAAGGGGATCTGTGCCTCTCATCCACTCTGCCAGTTCTCTTAGGGAGAACTCCTCTGTCCTGTTCAGGCTCCTTGAAGCCTGGCCCTTCAACCACAGAGTCTTGGTCATTCGGATTGTCCTCATCTGACCCAGATACTATGATTGACCCACCCACTGATTCAGACCCCTTAGCTCCTAGAGCCAATCTAAGGTCATCTGCTGTCAGCAGATCTATCAGGTGTAGTGTTGAGGGACTCTGTCCTAGTCTCAGGTGTCTGTCAACACACATGGCTCTCAAGTCAGAGAAAGCCATGTCCTTATACTGAGGCTGAGTGGATCCACTGGGCCCACCCTTTAAGGACATTCTAGTGTTGTGCAGTGTTGTACTACCTACACTAGTTTGTGGCCTACTGATCCTAGCTTGAGCTGTGGAAAGGGTGTGCTATCCCTTGGAACACAGCTCTAAGTTCAGTAGAACTTATTGATACTAAGCTTGACTTTATATGTACCTTGAGTACCTATAATGGTTTTCAGTTAGTAATTCAAATAGAGATTTTCTGGTAAAACAATGGCAAGCTGGAATCCCACACGCTGCCCACCAATGTGAGAAGTTGGCCTGGTATATGCTGTTCACTAATTAAAGTGGACACCTTGCACCAGGGCAAATCGACTCTTATGGTAGATAGGTTTAAGACAACCTTTTAAAGAAAGCTATCCTAGTGGTAGCTGTGGAGAGCAGCCTTCAGGCTAAGTCTCGGAGGAATGTAAAGCAGCTTGTTTTACCATATAATCTCTTGAATCACCAAATGAAAAGACACCACACAGGTATATATATCAAATATATATGTATTTATTTCTAAATAACTCTCTACTAATCTCTTTATGAGATTAGAAGACAAACATATGCACAAATCAACGTTTCACAATAAGTTAAGCACAAAATATGGCTGGGGCCCTAGGGGCGTACCAGACCATATACTAAGTAAGAGACTTAGAAACAACGACTTGCAGGGAGACAAGGCCTAGGGCCTTCAGAAGTGCTGGGGCCTCACGAAACCACCCAAGGCAGGTAAGTAAAGGACCCACGGGGGACGCGTGCAGTGTGGATACACAGGCGCGAATCGCCGTTAGCTTCAATGGGGCAAGTCGCGGTTGGAAATAAAGAGTTTTAGGATACTTCGGGAGAACCTACAAGCAAGTCACTTACAGGGTAAGTAGTTCTAGGGCCCACACCCACAGGAGCACCGTAGTGCTGGAGTTACCTCACCCAGGGAAGCCGGGTGCACAGGTGTCCTTTGGTGTCGGGTCGCGGCGTCGTTTTCAATGGCGAACAAAGAAGACTTGCTGCTTGCGGGAGCTGAAGAAGTGTCCGGTGGAATCCAAGCCTGGATTCTGAAGAAGGATGACCTGAAAGCAGAGGGGACAGTGTTCAAAGTCACTTGGCAGTGACCCGGGGCAAGGAAGATGGATGCCCACCGTCGTCGGTCGCTTCAGGTCGGTTGCAGGTGCCTTGACTCTTCAGCCACGTGGTCCAGGAGGCGTCAACGACGACCAGGAGCTGGATTCGGTGTGTCCCTCGACGTCTGCAGCTGACTGCGGTGTCGGCAACTCGATCGGAGCCAACAAGCCTTGGCAGCCGCAAGTCTCGGGGAGATGAAGAAAAGTCGATGGCGCAGACCAGCAAGGTCTGAGGGACTCACCCAGCGAGGGTAAGTCAGGGCAGGCCTGGAGCAACCAGAGGAGCCCTTTGGTTTCTTTAAGAAGTCTTCTGGGGACCCACAAGCCAGCGGGCAAGGGATCGCGAAGACACCTCGGGCGGAATCACTCAACAGGGGCCCACGGTCACTCGGGACGGTGTAGGCCTCTGATCTTCGGAGGGATTCCTGCTGGAGGTCGGGACCACACGTGGTCCAAAGCACAAGTTCGTAGAACGTTGTGAAGGGGTTGCACTCGACAATAGTGCACGGTACCCAGGGGTCGCGGTTCCTCGTTACTCGTGGGGTCCACTTGCCTCAGCTTCGCTGGGGACTCACGATGGCCTGGGAGGGGTCAGGAAATCCACTTCTTGGGCTGCAGGGACTTCGGACTCCGGCGGGAGCGGCGTAGTTTGCGACCGTCGTTGTCGTTTTTGGTGCCTGCCAAGCAGGGGAGTCACTCCTTGACTCCAAGGGAGATTCTTCTGTCTTCCAAAGGTAGTGGAACGTCGAAGGGCCAGGATTCTTCTGTAGAGCGTCGTCCAGGGGTTATCTGCTTTGCAATGGCAAGGTTCCCCCTCTTATACTAAAAAGAGGGGAAGGACTAGCTCTATGACCCCACCTATGGGAGGGTCAAGGGAGGGGTGGCTACACCCACTTCCCTTTGTCCAGTTTCGCGCCAGAGCAGGGGCAGGTAGCCCCTGAGCTGGTTTGAACTGGCATATGCACAGAGGAGCCTTCTGCTCCCCCAGTGCAGGACTTCAAAGCACTCTAAGAGTGCACCCACCCAGCCCCAATACACTAAACCCTGTCTGGAAGGTGGTTACACCTCCCTGTGACAGGATGCCTATTGTTGGGCTTCCTCCACTGCGAGTTTCGGTCATCAGCAGGAGGGCAGCCCAGTGTCTGTGACTGGTGGCATCCATTTTGTGATGCCAGGGCTCTTTAGGATTCTACCGCGTTTCCACAGCAGGTACATGTCTTATCCCTCTAGAAGGGTGGAATGCTACCCCCGCCGCCAAGATTGGCGGGGGGTAGTATTCCAAGATGTTTGACACCAAACACGACATGTTTTGATGCAGCCATTCCAAAGTTAGCATTTACCGCGAGGATATAATGCACTTAAATAGTATATGGTTTAACCGCATCCACAAACAGCACCAGAGAATAGACTCTGAGAGCTGCAGAGGGGCCCTGCTCAGGCAGAGGCACCCCCTCACATAGAAGCCAAGCACCCTGCCCTCAGGATTGATAGGGCCTGCCTTAGGGGTGACTGATAGGTTTATATGTGTGTGCAGGAGAGATATAGGAAACCTATATCTCAGTGAGGGGTGCTAGCACCACCTCACCCAGGCTGCAGTAGCAGGCCTGTGGTGTCAGATTTAGACTGCTTCCCAGGGGTGGCATAACACATGCTGCAGCCCCTGGTAGGCCTGTGAAGTACCTATGCCCTTGGCACCTAAGGTACCATATACTAGGGACTCATAAGGCACCACAGTATCCAATCACTAGTGCACCTAGAGTGCACTCCATGTCGTTTAGAGAGAGCAGATAGACTGGGGCCCTGAATAGCAGGGTCCCAGTCCAACTAAGTCATAAACCAGCAAAACACCATAAAAAAAGTGGGGGCAACCATATAGTCAGATTCCACCTTCCTACAGCCCCCTATCCTGGCTTTTTTCACTTACCCTTTAAAAAAATCTCTAAATGTAGGATCATGGAGCTTGTACTGAGAGAGGTGGGGGGGTACATCATTATAACTTGCAAACCAACTGTTACAGGTAAGTAAAGGTCTCTATTTGCAGCATGTGCTGCTGTAGATCACATGCTGTGAATAGAGTGTTAGGGAGTACCCGTCCCCCTAAAGCAGTGGCTTGCAAGTAGTAACGGAAGATGTTTGGAATAAAGTTTTAAGTACTGTTTGAATGTTCATGCAGGAAAACATAGTGAATCTGTAGATACTACACCATGACACAGATTTACTGATGTCTATGTGTGGGATGTTGCCTAGGAAAGCCATATCCTTTTTTGACTTTACAAATGTGCCAAAGGAACAACATGTAGTGCGTGTTTGGCTTTGGCGTAAGAATCTGAATGAACTTGATGGTCTATCTAGCAAGGTCTGCCTTGGAGTTTGGATTTCCTAGGTGGGGTTGTCCAAAAGCAAGAAGTAGCTGCTTGGTCTTTCTAAAGGATTCAATAAAATCAATGTAGTACATAAGGGCTCTTTCAACATGCAAAGTATGTAGAGATCACTCTGCTTCTGCAACTGACCGTGGTTGAGGCAAAAAACACAGGCAAAACCTTTGCAGAAATCAAGAGTGTGTTCTGACAACAGCCAGATCTTTGTGCACTTGGCTGCCGCAGAGAAACTGACCTGACCGCTTGGAGGGGGAGAAGAGGAGAAGCTGTGTATGCCTGCCGCCGCTGGGGAACTCCATTTCCCGACATCCTCATTCTCGCTCTTAAAAGTGCGTCGCGCCCCGTGGCGAAGGACGAACGCGGAGACGCGCCTGGGCCAAGGGCAGGCGCGTCCACGCCCGTTGGAGGCTGGGCTGGGCCCCCCCTCTAACATTTATTCTCCAGTTACCCCGATCAAGCCACCACCGGTTCTAGGACCAACATGGGTAAAAAGAAGCCAAATACAAGAGACTCAGCAGGGGTAACTATGTCTACCATTAATTCCTTTCTGCTTAAAGCCACTAATGCCATTACGCAGGAGATCGCCATGGCAGAAAAGAGACTATCTCTTGGGGGGGGGTCTCACATGTGATGGACCATTGCAGACTTCCAAAGAGGATATAGAGGGTCAAGAAGCGCAAAACAGGCCACAATCTATCACAAAGGTACCTCCTCCCGATTTTATAGTTCCCTCACAATTTCTTAATACAAACATGGCTACCCCGTTGGCACCCATATCTGGCAAAAGGAAAAGAGGAACTCTAAAAGATCCCGCTCGTACTAAACCTAAGAAGCCAAGAAAGTCCCCACCATCTCGGACTACTACACTTCCTGGAAATGTAACCCCTGAGGTACCGCGGTCAAACCACACTGTGGAGGACTTAATTGACAAGATTACTTTTATCCTACACCCTATCTTGCTACGGTTGGATTCGATTGACCTAAAAATCCAAGAGATACTAAATAACGGTTCTCTCGCACCAAATAATACTGTTGTAACCAACCACCCCATGCAATCTTATATTAGTAACCCTACGACCACATTTATAGACTCTTACGATCATGGGGGTAATAAAGGGGGCAAATCAGGGTCATACTTCGACATGATACATCCGGCCTATCCCTTGGGGCGAGGATCACACTCTTTAGAAAGGCCTCCAGAAGAATCAGGCCCAGAGGCAGTACCCACAGGCAATTTGACGAACAGCTCCACTCCCAATAGATACCGGGTGGGGGGAGCAACATCCAGACCCCCTAGGGACATCAACAAAACCATTATCAGCCAACCACAGAGTATATCCTCGCAGCACCAGAGAGTAACTAATTTACAAACCCTTAACCTTCCTCCTGCTGCCTGCCCATTTGTCCTAATTTTGGTTAATGCTCCCATGTTAAGATCCACACAAAAAGAATCTACCATTCAACTTATGGACAAATCATGTCACTGGCTCTCTACCCACACCAGATCAGGGCTTTTAGCTCAGAACCATCTTATTATGGCCAGGTGAATTCCCCTGTAGGCCCAACCCCAAAGTTTTACGAGGGTGACTGCATCGTTCTAAATTTCGATAATTCCCAGATCATGGGTGACCTATTATTCTATTCTCATTCGGCACCCACAGTAGCGACCCAGATCTTTCCTGTTCCACTGGGTTTCTTTTATAAACCGCCCTGTTTCATACAAAACAAGGCACCAAAAAGAGCTCTGGAACCTCCTACAGGTGTCAGTAGGCCAATGCTTAATGAACGTGCTGGCCTTCCGACTTCCAATCAATTTGCTCCCTTATCAAACCTACACTCCTGCGACTGACTCAAGAACGACAGCCAGAAGCCCCGTTTAGCTATTCAACCAGCCCACAGTGAGAGTTTGAGAAATATGGCACAAAGTAGGATTAAAGGGGAGGAAAAGCTGGGACGGAGTCATGATTCCCATTCTCTTTGCCCATCCCACAACATCACAAGGGAAGCCAATTCTTGCGCAAATAATCTGAACTACACCCTACTTTCTTGGAACATAGCAGGGTATAATAGCAAATAATACAACAAACAGTGGCTCAAAGTACTATTTAATTTTCAGATTACTTGCGTTTAAGAAACCTGTGCGATTACCCCGATTTATGTTAATGGCTATCGTTCCTTTAGTACATTAGCATCACCCTCAATAGGGGGTAGAGCTAAGGGGGGGCCTCTTGACATTGTTAGCTAACACACTCGCAATTGAAGTAGTGAACTTTATAAACATCTCCCCTCACTTCTACATGTTAGTCATTAAAGGTTATGATACCTGGGACCTACTGTTAATAAACTACTACAACAACAACTTTTCGAACCCAGAAACAGTAGCAGAAAACCTAGTTAAGTCCATAGAGGACCTAGTTTGCCATCACCCAAACCCACTACAAATCATGTGGGTTGTAGACTTCAATGTCTTCAAGACTTCAAGAGCAGTGACGAAGTTATGTGGGATTGAAGATCACCAGGGAGAACCAATCACTCCTTTTGTTCATAATATACATGGTAATGCTCTAAGCTGTGTATTGATGACTTGGCAACTATAGCCCCGCAATGAAATCGATCCAGTATCCGGCCAATTACCTCCTACATTTCAAAGCATAGAACGCTCCTCCGTGATTGATTACATAATCATGCGTGACCACCTTCAAATTAGCATTTCCAAGTTGAAGGTTATTTTAACTGAATTCAGCGATCATGCAATGCTATCATGCACCCTAGAGTGGAGCGAACACAAGAGTAGAAACGGTAAATTTGCCCCAAAACCAATCCTAGCCAGGAAAAACGGTTTCACCCTAAAGTGGGATAAAGTGGACGAGCCCAAGCTTCTCACTATCCTTATAGCGGCTAACTCTGAGGATTTCCACTTGTGTTTAGATCCGCAGTTAAACTATAACTTGGTGATCGACGCATTTGATAATATTCTAATGAATATTAAAACTCAATTAACTCGCCCAACCCCCGCAAAAGACACTCCGCAGACTCGTTGGTTTGACAAGAACTGTTCAGTAGCTTCCTCTAATCTTCGGAAAGCCTTAAAAACTCGACCTAGAGATAAAGATCACATTTGTAAGATGAGGAACCTCTATAAATCTGCAAGAGAGGAAAGACAGAAAGAGCTAAAATCTGAGGGGTGGGAAACCTTAAAGAAAGCATCTTACCAGAATGACAGTAAAACCTTTTGGAACGTGATTAACTAAGCCTTCCTATCAGATAAGGGCAGCCCTTCCCTGGAAGTTCACATAGAGGAGTCGTCGTGGATTGGGCATTTCCAGGACATCTTTCATAGTCCAATGGACCTATGTCCAGTGACTGTTAGCCCTCAGACTAAGGCCAAAACCTGTCTTTCTTTTGACCCAGTGGAAACAGAGCTCGCCCTGTCACAGTCACCATCCCTGAAAGCAGCAGGGCCCGACGGTGTCCCAATGGACATCTTTCTTACAATCATTTATGGTTACCCCATTGACTGTAGTCTTCAATTCAATAGCCATAAACAGTCCCCTACCCTCCTGGAAAACTTCGCTGATTATACCAATCTTAAAAAAAAGGTGATGCTTCAAATCCACTTAACTACCACCCCATCTCATTATTAGATAGTACTGCCAAATTTATGGGCAGATTACTACTAAACAAACTTGAAACCTGGGTGGCGGAAAAGGAAATTCTCGCGAAAGTTCAGTACGGCTTCAGGTAGGGTAGGGGTGCCATAGACCAGTATCTTAATCTGACATTATTAGTGGCAAAGTATTCCATGGTAAAGAAAGGCCAATTATACATGGCCTTCATGGACCTGTCCAAGGCTTTGGATTGCGTGGTACACAGCAAATTGTGGATTATCATGGAGGCTATGGGAGTGGAGGCTACAATAATAAATTTCATTAGAGAGACATACACAGACGCCACCGCCATGGTTCGATATGGGAGGCAAGGTGAATGCACAAAATCTTTTCAATTTGAAAGGGGTGTCAGACAGGGGTGTGTTCTGGCCCCCTTTTTATTTGCCCTCTACAGTAATAAATTCAACAAAGTTCTAGTTAATAAATCGAAAGATACTCCCAAAGCGCAGACCACTCCCCTCCCGATTCTGTAGTATGCAGATGATGCGGTTCTGTTAGCAAGAACCCCTATAGCGCTCCAAAACCTTACCACTGAATACACGACCTTCATGTCCGACCTGGACCTTCATGTAAACAAATCTAAGACATTAATAATGGCATGAGAGGGGGCTAAAAAGAAACCGATGAGATTCAACCTCGATGGGGAGAAAATAGAACAGGTTCCATGCTTTAATTATTTAGGTGTGGTCTTCGATTGTAAACTATCCTGGAAGGAAATGGTCCAGAATAGAGCAAATCATATGGCCAAAAGCATAGCTGCAATTTTCCGGTTCTCAAAAAAACTAGGTAGTAGCCAATACCGGAAATGATCAAAATCTATCTGGCCAAAACGAGATCTATTGCCACTTATGGGGCAGCGATTTGGTGGACAGCGGCTATAGAGGCATTGCAAGTGTTGGAAGACAAATTTGTTAAACGACTACTGTCAGTTCCACCAGCCTGTAACAATTTTGTCGCTCACAAGGAAGTTGACTTGCCTTATATAAGTGACGTCATCAAATTAGCCCTGCATTCCCTGTGGCTTTCATTGTAGAAAAGGAATACTGTTGATCTGAACCAAATTATTTTAAAAGATATTATGAATTTAGACCATGCCCACAAAATCCCATGCTTAGCTTACGTCAGACAAACCCTTGTTTCACTGGGGCTAACACATCTTTATGACACTCCGAGCCTCTGTGAAAGCTTTCCCAAATCAAGGCTGAAAGAACTATTTAATATGAAATCTGCATCAGATAGGTGGAAAAGATGCAGGGGAGAAAATCTAACGTTGTATCCGGGATTACCACAGCTACAGCATGGAGCCCTATCATACCTCTCGTTTGTAGAGAACACCCAGCATCGTTACATCCTGATCAGATTCCAATTAAACTATATACCGCTTATGTTGAGTTATCCAATGAATTTATTCTCATTCACTCAGCTTCCTCCTTGTCCATGCAATAATTAGGTCAATCCAATCGACTTGGCACATACTGTTTTTTTGTGCCTATTATGCAAGAGAGAGAAAAACTTTATTATTCCATTACTGAAGAAAATCAGCCTGCGCTCCCCAAACCTTGCTCTAGCTGTGTTACAACAATTAGAAAGCCTGTCTGTTTCCTTTACTATGGCTTCCTTTTTACTAGCCGTGGTAAAAACCTGTAAGGTTTCTAATGGATCGCCCACACATCCTAAAGAACCCATACTCTCAGGCAGATTCTGATCTCAAAAGATTACTTTGACAAGTCTCTGACATGGGCTAGATTTGCACTGCTATACATAGTATTCTATGAATTTATTAACTGTTTATTGGTCTTAATAAATTTTGTTTTTAATTTGTGCCCCATTGTAATGTCACTTTTACGTATCAAATTATCTCAATTTAGCACACGAGTTACTTTGAATGTTTTTATTTACCTGCTGCTAAATTTTAATCCTCAATTTTAACTTTGATCTGCACTGTAATTGTACCTTGTGGACTGCAGTTTGCACCTTATGAATTGCTTCAACTATATACTTTTATGCATTTTAACCAAATGAAAAATAAAGTTTTGAATTGATTGACTAACCGTTCAACTGGCTTGCAATCCACTAATCCTGCAGAGGAAGCAATTGTAACAAGGAAGTGTATTTTCCATGAGAGGAATGGTAGTGGATAAATGTCTAGTGGCTCAAAGGAAGGCCCCTTAAGTGATGTTAGGATTATATTAAGGTCCCACAAAGGAACAGCGAGGTGGGATAACTCTTGTAAGGGCTTCTGTAAAAGGCTTTAAACACATGGATTTTGAAGGAAGACCAGTGTTACCTATTTTGCAGGTAGGTAGCTACAGCTGCTAAGTATACTCTTATGGACAAGCAGATTTGTTTTGCTTTTTTAGGTGCAACAAGTGACGGATAATGCCTTGTACTGTGCATTCTAATGGCTGGTTGAGATGACTATTACAATAATTTGCAAATCTTTTCAATTTAGCAGTGTAGCATGCCTGTAAAGTGGGCTTTCTAGCATCTTGAAACATTTGCTTGCACGCCTCTTGAAGCTGTAGGCTGCCAAATTCTAGGACTCTGCGTGTCAATTTTCAAGATTCAGTGGCCCGAAGCGCGGTGAAGCGGCTGGCTCCGATGCTGTGTGAGATCTGGGAGCGGTGGGTGCTTTTAATGAGGGTGGACAGACATTTCCAGGAGTAGTGAGAATAAATGCTGCTGAACCCAGCTGTGAGCTATTATTATTAACTGCATTGGTGCTTATTACATCTTCCTTCCTAAGTATGCAAAAAGGAGTAGTGAGGGAAACACATAAGCATTTGGCCCTGACCAAATGATTAACAGCACTGTCCATGGATTGAGGGTGTGGGTAACTGCATCTCTGAAGTTCTCAGTGGAAAATTTAATCTTACGTTTGAGTACTGGCAAGAACTGTAGGGACTGATTTGTTTTAGAGAGGGTATCAACGAAGAAGTCATCTTCCTCCTCCATTATAAGGAGTTTAACTTTGTGGAGATCTGCAGCTCATTGTATGTATATGAAAACAAGTTACTTACCTGTAACTACAGTTATCCAGTATTGGTATCTTTCATAGATTCATATGCTTGAATCATCCCTGCCGTCGAGGTGGAAGTCTCACGGTAATCTTATAATAGCAGTAAATAACATTATCATAGGCTATCATGCACTGAGCAATCACTGCAGTAGCCCATTCATATCATTTTTTTTAAAAGAACCAAGCTTGAAATATAACCAATCAGACAACAGTACCCTCTAGAACTCTCCCAAGAGAGGCAAGTCCCTCAGATTTTCTAGCACAAGTGACAAGAGCTTTTATCAGCAAATAAGGGAAGCCTCTCAGGGGAGGAGGGTGGGTCGCATGTGAATCTATGAAATATACCAATACTGGATAACTGAAGTTACAGGTAAGTAACTCGTTTTCTTATCCAGTATTGGATCTTTCATATATGCGCATGCCCACTTGTTTCCTTGAATACTGCCATAACTTAGAAGTTGTTTCAATTTTCAAACCGTATAACCTCTAGACCATATTGGTCCAATGAGGATGGGTTCACTTTTATTTTTGTTGTGATCTGAAGTATACCCCAGCAAGGGACATGTATTTGTTAGAGGCCTTTTTCAGATAGTCATGATCACATCATTGCTCAACACATTTGTTACTCTATCTTCTTTAGTAACTAATCCAATTCCAACTCCATAGCCCGTTGTTTTCGAAAACTCTCCTAATTCTTTAGCAACTCCATATTTCTGCACCTGTTTAAAGGATAGGAGCTTGCCTTGACCTGAGATTTCGAATGCTTCTTCCATTCACTTGGTGCTCTTGGGGACAGTAATCTTAATAGGGGTAAAGCATTACAGTACGTATGTGTTTTCGAGACCTGTGGGATTCTTCAAGAGTTTCCTCATCAAGGCACTGAGCCACTTACTACGAAAGATACCATGGCTGGGCAGCATCACTACTACTTTATAAGCTAGCTCTTCCCTGTATGGACAGGGTGCACCAGACCCAACACAATAATTTCCAAGTCTTCATTCTCTGTTGGAATTTGGTGCAAGCCTTACAGTTTTTTCATATAATTCCTTAGAAGACAGTGGTTGCAAACATTGTGCTTTCATATTCAAGGGAACTTGCAACTCCATTCGCAAAAGTAAAAAAATGTACTGTTTATGTAGAGAAAGACACAACTTGGATAGTTTAATCCATTCTTAAACAACCTTTCCAGATGGAATCCTGGAAAATAAAGCGTGGTTTGCCTCTGCAATGTATCAGCCAATGTGCCACACTGATTTTGGTTTCTTTCTTCTTTTTTTTGTTTGTTTTGTTTTAGCGGAGTCTTCTCTTTTATGTCCAGCTGAGACCAAACTTCATGGTAGAATAACTCTGAAAATGGCGTCAAATATGAGGCAACACAGAGTTGTGTCTCATTCTCACACAGTAGTATCTTTCCAGATACACTCAGTTTGAAGTACACCTTTGACACCAAACATACTTCTAGAAAAACCTTGCAATATTTTTGACCCAAACACTAGATGTTAACAATATGCACACTCCAGATCGAAAAGTTAATGCCTGTTAACAAAGTAATACTTTGTACACCTCGGTAAGACATCAGAGACACACAAACACTACCTTGGCTTTATGTAATTTTTTTTAGACTTGCCTAATCCTGGTGAACCCCTTAATCATCGTCTGAACCGTTAGAATATAATTAATGCGCAATTGATCTAGCTGTTAACTTAGTTGTTCAAGTTTATTCAGTATACTTTTCCAACAACTTTTAAATAATTGTTAAATCTCTAATATTCATCATATAAGCTAAATTGGATGAGGCCGAAGAAAAGTGAACCAACCTGATATAAGCAAGCTGCTGTTCCAAGGAAAAAGGCAATAACATAACTGAAGTCATTGTCCTCTTCAATCTGCAAAGACAAAGCAACCCATTATTTTTTACTTTGCAACTTGCTACCAATGCAGCATTGTTACATAGACCTGGAAGATCTTTCAAAATGTCTCATGATGTTTTTTAATCAAAAATAACAGAACAAAACTGAAAAAATTAAAATTGGTTTATTTGTTTTTATCAGGTGGGTTGTCTACTATGAGAAGGTAAACTCACCTGATTTAATGTCCTTAAAACCGAAGGGGGAACCAGAGCGCACTCATGGTCCTATCGGCAACAAAGTCTTCCCCTAAATATATGCAACTCTTCCCTTACTTGCAACAAAAAAGTAAGGACTAGTTGTTAAGAATGCTAGGTAAGCAAGTCAAGTTATCCTTCCCCATCTCAAGAACAGATTGGATGCCAATACCGGTACTACAGCTTTGATCAAATGGAAGAGAGTATTAGGGCCCCTTGAGGGCACAGGCCATCAAAGGTGATTAGGGCATCAATGACATACAATATTGGTATGCACCAGAACAATCCGGAGAGAACACACTCCAATTATCTAGTTAAAGAAAACTCCCAACTATGAAAGAACAAAGTGATTTGGGGCAAAAATACGACAAGGAGGAAAATATTGATCAAATATATGCAAAAAAGACCTGCCTCAATAAATGCTGTCAAAATTCAAGTAAGAAAAAGATCATGACCCCAGCCCAGCTCTTACCCATACGAAGCAGATCTTGCAATTTGCTCACAGCCATTGGGTCAGACTTTCCAGACATGTTCCCTTCCACCTCAAATCCACACTAACAAGGAAGGGCACAATACAACACTTCATAAAAGCGCAATTCACATGCAAGTTGTTACTTCTCAGGTGTCAACACCAGGAGTACCTTTAGATCACAGGTTATTACAACAGGAGTACTTTACTAGAGAGGTTATGAGTATTACTTTTCCCGTTTTTATATACTTATATATATATGAACACACACACACACCAATTTCATTTAAAAAAAGTAACTATTTGTAAAGTTAATTTAATGGTAAATTTTATTAATAAAAATAATATGTTCATACTTAACTAATATTATGTGTTAATTACCTTTAATTGTAATATTTTAAACTGTCCATCTCTTAAACCCTGAAACACCTTCTACACCAAGCACGACTCATCCCTGCACCCAAAATACTTCTTACTACCTCTCTGCACTACCCTTCCCTAAGCCCTAAAACCTCCTTACCACACCAATTTATTACACATCCCTGATCCCTAAAGATTCATTAAAACCCTTAAGCACTGAACCTTAAACACTCCTTACTACCTTTTTGCACTACCCATCCCTGAACCCTAAAAACTCCTTACTATGGTGTTATCAGTGATGTCATCAATGATGTAATTTACCATGTCATCAGTGATGTAATATGTGAGGTCATAAGCAGTGCAAGAAAGCCACAAGTTATAGTCAGCTCAGTAAGCCATAACTCGTGAATTTTATTTTGTTTTTGATTTTTATCTTATTTCAACACCTATACCTTTTTTGGGGTGGAATTTCTAGAGGTTTTATTTAATGTAAGCTAAGATTTTATTATTACTATACCTAACTATACCATCACTTTAACCTTTGGATTTTTCGTTTAATTTCTAGGGCTTTAAATTATATTCAGCCAACCCTGTTGATATGCATGGTGAGGAGTGAGGAGGTTGGATGCAGAGCCTGCCCTCAGGCCTGGCACTGTGCCCATCCCCGCCTCAGGCCCTGAGCCTAAGCCCGCCCCCGCAGGTGGAAAACCCCTCGCTGTGTATGCCTTTGCCCCTGAGCAGCGAGGAGTTGGCTGAAGGGTCGGACCTCTGGCCAGGCACTGCACCATACCCTGCGATGGGAGATCAACCCTCCTGCAGGCACCAATCCCACATTTTATGTACTTATATAATTATTTATTCTGGGTATCACAGTACATACCATTCAAGCATCACCACATGGCATGGCGGTAGCATGCAAGCTTCCTTGGTAAAGCTTGCATGGTACTGTGGCACCATCGGGTTGAAGCTTGAGCTGAGGTGATGCGGGAGGCTGCACTGTGCCTAACGGGAGTACTGTGGTACCTGTGAAACAAATTTTGTATTTTTTATTTTCAGCCATGCGGGTGGGAAAGCAGGGCTAGGATTATCTCTCTTGGACCACCACCAGGGTGGTGAGGGTGTATCTACCCTATTTTACAAACTATTTAGGACATTGGGACTTGTCCCCAAGCCTTTTAATGGCATCTGGAACATTTCGTTCTCAGCTGTGGTCAGCCAATCAGATCGCTTGGTACCTTGTGGTAATTAAATGGCAGACAGAAGGAAAAGTCCCCTCAGTCACTCAGAGGGTACTATTTTTTTTTTTTATTTGGTACCGTAGGACTTCCGCAAGACCAACAGTCTATCCGTGTATATATATATATTACATACTTTCTTCTCCGCTATAGCAGGAAATACTCGAACGCTCTTGCATGCTTCAATAAAGTTTTTAATGGCTCCAAACGACGCGTTTCGGCTTGCGCCTTGCTCACGCTCATAACAAACACTTATATTTTCAGTCATTATAAACAGTGCTTTAAAAATAGAAAAAGGACTTCACCCAAGTAAGGTATATACAACAGTGAATACTGTGGCAGCCATTTTGACAAAGTGTAAAACACATCGTCTTTATCACAATGATGTATGCGTAGTTCAAATACATCGCAAATAACCAGCTGATAGTGCCCAAATTAATGTGAGAGCACAATATAAACAATTTACAAGCAAATAATAAGCATAATTATAAAACGATTTGGCGCTCATGCGCAGTGTCATAATTCATTAAATCTGTCAGTGCACAAACCCAATAGTATTAGGCAGTATTGTGAGCATAAAGCTATGGGCCAAAAATTTGGGTCATGAAAGTTGCTAATTAGCAGTGTTAAATGAATTGAGGTATTGAAGCATATGCCCACTGGGGCAGGAATGGGGACACTTTGCTTACCATACTATCGAGCAGTGGGATTGCCCATGAGAGCACTATCTCCTCAAAGTTTGTCTATTTGGTGCATATTGATTGAGCGCTGTTTTAATACCATGTTTTCATGCTGACGCATTATATTGAGATATGCGGGTGTACACACTATTTGGTTTGTGCACTGACAGATTTAATGAATTATGACACTGCGCATGAGCGCCAAATCGATTTATAATTATGCTTATTATTTGCTTGTAAATTGTTTATATTGTGCTCTCACATTAATTTGGGCACTTGCACTTTCCCACTGGACAGCAGTGAGGAAAGTGCGCAGAATCATTACACCAGCAAAAACAGAGTCAAAACCGGGAGGTCAGAAAGCAAAAAGCCAGGGGAAACACGCCAAAAGATGCCAAGTCTAACAGTTGTACAACAGTGATATAGTTATGGGCACCTAAATCTTTCACTTAGGAATCGTATTAGTTCTCATTTAGGATTATTGGCCACACGTGGCTTTTCCGTTTTGTCTCATTTATTCAATTGTTTGTAAGATCGGTTAAATGCGACATCACACTTAGTTATGGTGTATGTATCGTTTTATTTTCAGCTTTATTGTTTAGGTCACTTTTTAGGTTGCTTTCGGATCATGTTTTTTACAGAGGATCATACCAGCGGTGTCATTGCTGTTAACATTGCAGACACGTTGTTTTAAGGAAACCTGTTTTGCTACCACTCGATACGCATGTTTCTTATAAATCACTAATGTAGTTGGTTCTTTGTTTTTCAACTCGTTTTATAAAGTTTTCACTAGACACGATCTTTTAGGGAGATTTCCCTTTAATTCTGATGGGTTACACGTTAATGTGATGACGTCATTTACGTCACGTACGCATTTGATTTTTAGCAGCGGGATGCTTGAGGTTCTTGTTGAATCATTGAACGTAACGGTTTGGCAGAAGCACTCTCCTCCCAGGTAAGCTGGATTCCCGGCATTACGTTTGGGTTCCTTGCGATTTCGAACTAATTATTTTTGGGACAATAAGGTTCTTAACGTTTGAGCAATTTTTATGTATTATTTTTTTCAGCGGTCTCATTTCGAAAGCGTATCATTGGCATAGTTGGTAAGCATTTTACGGTGGGCAGTTATTAGTATCATTGTTTACACAGAGTCAGGCTCACTGTTTATTATTGTTTATACAGAGTCAGGTTTCTCACTTGGGCTTGTTTATTTTTAGAGCGTGCGTGTTTCTAGTGAAGTAGTAGCCTCCCACGGAATCGATTTACTTTGAGTGTTTTGGATGTCATGCCACAGGTATTTTCAGTTCCCTTCTTTCGGCACATATCACAGCCAGTATGTAATTGATCACGTGGTTTCTGATTGCACGGCTCATCTTGCTTGTACTTCAGTCTTACTGATACCTGATGTGATGACTGTGTTGTCATCGTGTGCTCGGCTGAGCGCTTTACATTGGTTTTCCTGGTATTTTGGTATCACGAGCAATTCGATTGTCGTGACTTTTGGTCACATCACACTGTTCACTTGTAGGTGGCTCTCACATCTGTTCTTTATTTAATTCATAACTCACGGGCTCTCTTTCTGTCTATATGCACTAAGGATAGTGGTGGAAAGAATGGATTTATTGCGTTACATTGCATTATACTTCATGTTGATATTGTTGAATTGTCAATTTAGACTGTTGATTTGTTCTTCTCGTTTCAGTGGGTGGTCACCACAAAGAAACAAAATCCAAAACTTACATTGAAAATTAACATGCCCCTGACGAAGGGTTACACCCGAAATGCATTGGGGTTTAATTAATTTGTTTGTTTATGTCAGTTTATGTGTTGGGACCTGTGCTTTCATAACAGGCCCAATATTTATCAAATGTTTTGTAATCATGATGACCATTTGAAATGAATTTTGTAATACAGATTCATCAATTTGCACAGTAAATTAATCAATCAATCAATCATGTCACTTATAAAGCGCACTACATACCCGCGAGGGTCTCAAGGCGCTGGGGGAAGAGGGGGGTGGTGCTGCTACTGATCGAAGAGCCAGGTCTTGAGGAGTCTTCTGAAGGCCAGTAGGTCTTGGGTCTGTCGGAGGTTGGTGGGGAGGGTGTTCCAGGTCTTGGCGGCGAGGTGGGAGAAGGATCTGCCGCCGGCGGTCGTTTTCCGGATGCGGGGGACTGTGGCGAGGGCGAGGCTGGTCGAGCGGAGCTGGCGGGTGGGGGTATAGAAGCTGAGTCGTCTGTTGAGGTAGGCTGGTCCGGAGTTGTGGAGTGCTTTGTGTGCGTGGGTGAGGAGCTTGAAGGTTATCCTCTTGTTGACAGGGAGCCAGTGCAGGTCTCTCAGGTGGGGTGTGATGTGGCTGCGTCGGGGGATGTCGAGGATAAGACGTGCAGAGGCGTTCTGGATGCGTTGCAGCCGTCTCAGGAGCTTAGCCGTCGTTCCTGCGTAGAGGGCGTTTCCGTAGTCCAGCCTGCTGGTGACGAGGGCCTGGGTGACTGTTTTTCTTGTTTCGGTGGGGATCCACTTGAAGATCCTGCGGAGCATTCGGAGGATGTTGAAGCAGGATGAGGAAACGGCGTTGACCTGCTTAGTCATGGAGAGGGTGGGGTCGAGGATGACCCCTAGGTTGCGTACGTGGTCGGTGGGTGGCGGGGCTGTTCCCAGTGATGTTGGCCACCAGGAGTCGTCCCAGGCTGTAAATGTAAAATGTAAATCGGTATTTGTAAAGCGCGAACTACTCACCCTTACGGGTCTCAAGGCGCTGGGGGCCGTCGTGGAAATTAAGTGAGCTATTGCCCAGAGTCACAAGGTGCTGAGCTGAGCTGCCGCCGGAGCCGGGGATCGAACCGTGAGCCCTGTGCTCCGAAGTCAGCTGCCCTGGCCGCTGCACCACACCTCTCCACTGAAGGCTGAAGGGTTGGAACCAAGGATGAGGACCTCCGTCTTGTCCGAGTTCAGCTTCAGGCGGCTGGTCCTCATCCATTCGGCGACGGCCTTCATTCCTTCGTGGAGGTGGGCTTTGGCGGTGTGAGGGTCTTTGGTGAGGGAGAGGATCAGCTGGGTGTCGTCGGCGTAGGAGATGATGTTGAGGTTGTGCTGTCGGGCGACGTGGGCGAGGGGTGCCATGTAGATGTTGAACAGCGTTGGGCTGAGGGAGGAGCCTTGGGGTACGCCGCAGATGATCTTGGTGGCCTTGGATCGGAAGGGGCGAGGCGGACGCTTTGTGTTCTGCCGGAAAGGAAGGATGTGGTCCAGTCCAGGGCCTTCTCTTGGATCCCGGCGTCGTGAAGGCGTGTTCGTAGTGTGTGGTGGCAGACCGTGTCGAAGGCGGCTGATAGGTCCAGGAGGATGAGGGCTGCTGTTTCTCCATTGTCTAGCAGGGTCCTGATGTCATCGGTGGCGGCGATGAGGGCGGTTTCGGTGCTGTGGTTGCTGCGGAAGCCGGACTGGGAAGGGTCCAGGATGTTGTTCTCCTCGAGGTAGCGGGTCAGTTGTTTGTTGACGATTTTCTCGGTGACCTTCGCGGGGAACGGGAGCAGAGAGATGGGTCGGAAGTTCTTGAGGTCCTTGGGGTCTGCCTTGGGTTTCTTGAGTAAGGCGGTGATCTCGGCATGCTTCCAGCTTTCCGGGAAGGTTGCTGTCTCGAAGGAGATGTTGATTATTTTCCGGAGATGGGGCGCGATGGCTGTACTGGCTTTGTTGAAGATGTGGTGAGGGCACGGGTCTAGCGGTGAACCGGAGTGGATGGTGTTCATGATCTCGCTGGTGTCCTCGTCGTTGATGTTGGTCCAGGAGAGCAGGCGGTTGGTGGTTGAGGGGCAGTGGTCTCGGTGGTTGCCGGGGCGGTCGTGGTGTTGAAGCTGTCGTGGATGTCGGCGATTTTGCGGTGGAAGGAGGTGGCCAGTGAGTCGCACAGGTCTTGCGACGGCTGGATGTCGTTGGTGTTGGAGCTGGGGTTGGAGAGTTCCTTCATGATGTTGAAGAGCTCTTTGCTGTTGTGTGCGTTGTTGTCTAGGCGGTCTTTGAGTGAGGCCCTTTTGGCGGATCTGATGAGGTGATGGTGATTGCGGGTGGCGCTCTTGTGGGCGGCGTAGCTGTCCGCTGTCCGTTCGTGGAGCCAGATCTTCTCCAGTTTTCGGCATGTTCGTTTGGAGGCCTGGAGGTCTTTGGTGAACCAGGTGGCTTTCTTGCTGGGTGTGGCTGTTGGGCGGATTCTTGAGCGGGGCGAGGATGTTGGCGCAGTCGTCGATCCACTGTCTGAGGTTGCGGGCGGCGGTGTCGGGGTCGGAGGGTTCGGCGGGTGGGCTCAGGGCGAGGGTTGTGGTTAGCTGGTCTTCTGTGACTCTGCTCCAGCAGCGGCGAGGCATTTGTTCGGTGCGGTGGTGCGTGGTGGGCTTCCTGTAGGTGAAGTGGATGCAGTGGTGGTCAGTCCAGTGGGGTTCGGAGGTGTGGTTGAAGGAGACGTGTGGGCTTGCGGAAAAGATGGAGTCTAGCGTGTGGCCGGCAGTGTGGGTGGGTGTAGTCACGAGCTGTCTGAGTCCGAGGGTGGCGAGGTTGTCGATCAGGGTGGTGGAGTTGGTGTCCTTGTTGTTCTCGAGGTGGAAGTTCAGGTCCCCGAGGAGGATGTAGTCCGTGGAGGCGATGGCGTGTGTGCTGACGAAGTCAGCGATGGAATCGCTGAACTGTGGTCGGGGTCCGGGGGTCTGTAGATGAGGGTTCCTCTGAGGGTGGTGTTGGGATCGGTGTGGATCTGGAAGTGCATGTGTTCGGCGGTGCTGAGGGTGTCGTCGGTGTTGGTTGAGACTCTGAGGGTGTTCCTGTGGACGATGGCGATGCCTCCTCCGACTCCGTTGGTGCGGTCCCTGCGGGTGATCTTGTATCCGTCCGGGATGGCAATGGCGATGTCGGGGGCTGAAGCGGGATTCAGCCAGGTCTCCGTCAGGAATGCGACGTCTGGGGAGGTTGAGTCGAGAAGGTCCCAGAGTTCGATGGCGTGTTTGCGGGCGGAGCGGGTGTTGAGGAGGATGCATCTGAGGTAGTTGGGTTCTTTCCTGGGTGGTGGTTTGGCGGGGCGGGTGCTGGCGAAGCTGCAGTTCCGGCAGGTGAAGGGCCCTTGGGTGCGCTTCGGGGTGGCCTGGTAGCAGGCGTGATCTTTTCCGGGGTTGAGTGCGTGGAGGGTGTTGGCGTCGTATCGGCGTCTGTTGATGTGGCGGGCGCGGGGGATGCCCGGACCAGGGGGTCTGGCGCTGGGCGCGGCCACGGCGCGGACGGGCGCAGACGGGCTTGCCTTAGGCGCGCCTTCGGCGCGCCAGCGGCGCGGCCGCGCAGCGGCCGCCATAAATGGGGAGGTGGAAGGGAGGAGCAGGGAATGGGGCAGCGAATGGGCAGTGAGGGGGCGGGCGCAGCGGCGGGAAACAGGCACAGAAAGGAAAAACGATCACAATCAGGGGCAGCAAGGGGGCACAGAAAGGAAAAACGAGCACAATCAGGGGCAGCAAGGGGGCACAGAAAGGAAAAACGATCACAATCAGAGGCAGCAAGGGGGCACAGAAAGGAAAAAACGATCACAATCAGGGGCAGCAAGGGGGCACAGAAAGGAAAAACGATCACAATCAGGGGCAGCAAGGGGGCACAGAAAGGAAAAAACGATCACAATCAGGGGCAGCAAGGGGGCACAGAAAGGAAAAACGATCACAATCAGGGGCAGCAAGGGGGCACAGAAAGGAAAAAACGATCACAATCAGGGGCAGCAAGGGGGCACAGAAAGGAAAAAACGAGCACAATCAGGGGCAGCAAGGGGGAACAGAAAGGAAAAAACGATCACAATCAGGGGCAGCAAGGGGGCACAGAAAGGAAAAAACGATCACAATCAGGGGCAGCAAGGGGGCACAGAAAGGAAAAAACGATCACAATCAGGGGCAGCAAGGGGGCACAGAAAGGAAAAAACGATCACAATCAGGGGCAGCAAGGGGGCACAGAAAGGAAAAAACGAGCACAATCAGGGGCACCAAGGGGGCACAGAAAGGGAAAAAAAACGATCACAATCAGGGGCAGCAAGGGGGCACAGAAAGGAAAAAAACGATCACAATCAGGGGCAGCAAGGGGGCACAGAAAGGAAAAAACGAGCACAATCAGGGGCAGCAAGGGGGCACAGAAAGGAAAAAACGATCACAATCAGGGGCAGCAAGGGGGCACAGAAAGGAAAAAACGATCACAATCAGGGGCAGCAAGGGGGCACAGAAAGGAAAAAACGAGCACAATCAGGGGCAGCAAGGGGGCACAGAAAGGAAAAAACGATCACAATCAGGGGCAGCAAGGGGGCACAGAAAGGAAAAAACGATCACAATCGGGGGCAGCAAGGGGGCACAGAAAGGAAAAAACAAGCACAATCAGGGGCAGCAAGGGGGCACAGAAAGGAAAAAACGATCACAATCAGGGGCAGCAAGGGGGCACAGAAAGGAAAAAACGATCACAATCAGGGGCAGCAAGGGGGCACAGAAAGGAAAAAACGATCACAATCTGGGGCAGCAAGGGGGCACAGAAAGGAAAAAACGACACAATCAGGGGCAGCAAGGGGGCACAGAAAGGAAAAAACGAGCACAATCAGGTGCAGCAAGGGGGCACAGAAAGGAAAAAACGAGCACAATCAGGGGCAGCAAGGGGACACAGAAAGGAAAAAACGATCACAATCAGGGGCAGCAGGGGGCACAGAAAGGAAAAAAAACGATCACAATCAGGGGCAGCAAGGGGGCACAGAAAGGAAAAAACGATCACAATCAGGGGCAGCAAGGGGGCACAGAAAGGAAAAAACGATCACAATCAGGGGCAGCAAGGGGGCACAGAAAGGAAAAAACGAGCACAATCAGGGGCAGCAAGGGGGCACAGAAAGGAAAAAACAATCACAATCAGGGGCAGCAAGGGGGCACAGAAAGGAAAAAACGATCACAATCAGGGGCAGCAAGGGGGCACAGAAAGGAAAAACGAGCACAATCAGGGGCAGCAAGGGGGCACAGAAAGGAAAAAACGATCACAATCAGGGGCAGCAAGGGGGCACAGAAAGGAAAAAACGAGCACAATCAGGGGCAGCAAGGGGGCACAGAAAGGAAAAAAAACGATCACAATCAGGGGCAGCAAGGGGGCACAGAAAGGAAAAACGATCACAATCAGGGGCAGCAAGGGGGCACAGAAAGGAAAAAACGATCACAATCAGGGGCAGCAAGGGGGCACAGAAAGGAAAAAACGAGCACAATCAGGGGCAGCAAGGGGGCACAGAAAGGAAAAACGATCACAATCAGGGGCAGCAAGGGGGCACAGAAAGAAAAAACGATCACAATCAGGGGCAGCAAGGGGGCACAGAAAGGAAACAACGATCACAATCAGGGGCAGCAAGGGGGCACAGAAAGGAAAAAACGATCACAATCAGGGGCAGCAAGGGGGCACAGAAAGGAAAAAAAACGAGCACAATCAGGGGCAGCAGCAGGGCACACAGACGGAGCTGTGTGGTGGGGGAGCGACCTACCAGTCAAGGTCAGGGGTCATATGATTATGTTCGGTATCTCGTTATATTGTTTGATTCAAATGACATGATATCAAAGTTAAAAAAGTTTAAGAAGTTATAATATGAAATTTGAAGCCCTAGTGACTTAATACACAGTGCGCTGAGTGATTGGTAGGGAGTGTCTCCATACCTTTTCAGCATTTGAATATCACAGGTCTTGTTAGGCTGGACCCATAGCACACAGCAGCACACTCAGTTTCACTTGTTAATTTGTTTATCCGTTATAACTCAGGTGTGCAGGTTGATACCATACCTTTTGATCAACATTTAAATAAAGCATTTTTAGTCAAAACAACATTAAACAAGTGATTGGGTCTTCCTTTTGCACTACTCAGGCCACATAAAGCAACCTTAAAACCAACCACAAGGAATTCCTGCATTCCCAAGCTGAAGAGCAAACTCCAGCTCTGGGAATGCTTAAAAAAAGAATAAACCTTTTCTGCTGTCATGTTATATAGAAAACACTGGGTTAATTTCAGATTTTTTTTCTCGGGGCAGCTGCACTCTCTGCAGCCCTACACACACAAATAATATGCTGGTGGTGCCCTTACCCATTTTTAGGTCGAGCCTGGGCAGCGCATGCCCCCAGGCTCTTAGGACCAACTGACCCATGTTCAACTGCTGTTCACAGGGAACCCTTCTCCTCCACTTCGTCCTTCAAAGTTCTCGTTTGAATATTTGCTACTACTGTATGTACTCGAAGCCCCGCCCACTCTCCGCCGATATTTGTCTCTGGCTTGTGTCATTGTCCTTCGTAAATGCTGGCTTCTGATTCGTTATTAGGCTTGCTAGTCCCTCCTTAGTACCGACTTGTGTTCATCTGTAACCTCCCATGAGGACTGGCCCTTTTACTTCAGTTGTTACACGGTACGTCTTCTTTAGTCTATAAGCACTATTTTCTTTAATGAGTTTCTCTTACTGCAGGAGGACAGGAGGGTCTCTCGTGCGCAGTTGTGACTAGCGGCTTGTTTATTTAACTCGTAGCAAACAGGGAGCTCTTCAGGGGCCATGGAAGACAGAAGGGGGCAACTCAGTGATGCCTTCAAGCATTTGGAATGCAATAGGTCTCGCATTTGTGAGAGTTTAAGCTATTGGCATTGTAAATGACAATGCCTTTTATTTATGTTTTAAAAACCAAAACATAAATATAAGGCATTGTCATTTACAATGCCAATAACTTTAACTTGCGTAAATGTGAGACCAATTGCATTGCAGATGCTTGTTTCATGTGCCTTTTAGGCGAGCGGATGGAACTGATATCACAAATGCAATCACAGTTTCTAAAAAGCAAATCAAAGATTTACATATGAAAAACCATTTACGTCCTAAATACACAAACAGACTCCTTTATGGTATATGTAAACAAGCAACAGAGAGGTGGGAGGGTCACTGAGGAGTTGGCCGGTAGACACTGTATCCACTATAAAAAGCGATACCGTAGGCAAGTAACTTGCTCTTCTGATGGATACATCTACCTACGGATTCCTCACCTTTTGAATAAAGTACCAAGAGTCCCACACTCAAAGGTGGGTGCATGTCCGCCTATCCCAAAAAAAGCCTGCAAAACAGAACAAGCGAAGTGACCGTCCCTTCTCACTTCGAAATCCAAACAATAATGCTTCACAAAAGTGTGAAGAGACGCCCAAGTCGCTGCCTTATAAATATCTGGCAAAGGAACTCCTATAGCTATAGCAGAGGTAAAAGATTTTCCTCAGAGTAGCACGAATACCTTCTGGAGGCTCTTTGTGTGCCATGGCGTAGCAGACCTTAATGACTGTAAAGATACGGAGCCCCCTGCTATGCTACTAATGAGAAGTTCACCTAGGCAGGGAAATACATGCTGTGAAATTCCTAGGGCAACCTCAAAACCTATTTAAATAACCATAATGAACAAAATATATATAAGAGAGAAAAGCTGACACTCTAAATTAGAAAAATACAAAATATTTATTATTTTCTCTAAATATAATTCAATGTGTACAATTCATAACAGAGAAGTAAACATTTAAATCACATACATGCTGCATTCATACATATCATACAGATGTTCAGATTGTTCACTTAATCAAATTGTTTGAATGTTCCTGATACACAATAATCTTAACCAAAAGAAAAAAACAATATTCCAAGTTATGGCAACACAATTGAATATTTTTGTTGATTTCGAAAGGATAGACAGAACACATGGGCTAAAGATGTAGCAACTGTCCCGTAAGATAATGTAATTGACGGGTGGTTTTCATATCATCTCTACGCGCGTTTCGGCAGAACCTGCCTTCTTCAGGAATGCCACCTCCAATTAACTTCTCTGTGGATTAAATTTTACAAAAATTGATAAGTGTCGCTACTCTCATAATGGGCAAAAAGCCTCAACAATGTAATTAAAAACGAGAATCTCCACATTTAAAATGCCTTTCAAGTAGAATATAAGAATTGGAGAGGAAAAAAGGATAGAACCCAATATCCAAACAGGTAGTGAATGATGTAGGAAAATTGGAAGTGGCATTCCTGAAGAAGGCAGGTTCTGCTGAAATGCGCGTAGAGATGATATGAAAACCACCCGTCAATTATCTTCAACTATATACTTTTATGCATTTTAACCAAATGCAAAATAAATCAACAAAAATATTCAATTGTGTTGCCATAACTTGGAATATTGTTTTTTTCTTTTGGTTAAGATTATTGTGTATCAGGAACATTCAAACAATTTGATTAATGTGAACAATCTGAACATCTGTTTGATATGTATGCATGGATAGATGGATGAATGAATGCAGCATGTATGTGATTTAAATGTTTACTTCTCTGTTATGAATTGTACATATTGAATTATATTTAGAGAAAATAATAAATATTTTGTATTTTTCTAATTTAGAGTGTCAGCTTTTCTCTCTTAGATATATTTTTTTCATTATGGTTATTTAAATAGGTTTTGACGTAGCAGACCTTAATACAAACGATAATCCATCTTGACAGAGTCCTTTGGTTAACCGCCTCTCCTTTCATTTTGCCAGCGTACTCCACAAAAAGCTGGTCATCTAGTCTGAAATTACATGCCCTGTCCACGTAGAAACTGACAGCCCTTTTGGGGTCCAATCGATGAAGTCTCTCTTCTTCTTTAGTTGTATGAGGAGGATAGAAAGTGGGAAGGGCGATAAACTGACTCAAATGGAAAGGAGTAACCATTTTTGGCTGGAAGGCAGCCCTGGTTCTCAGAACCAACTTATCAGGAACGAAAGTTGTGAAGGGAGGCTTAACACTTAAGGGCTGTAACTCACTTACCAGGCTTGCAGGCCTTTATGGCAACAAAAACAATTGTCTTAAATGTAAGACATCTCAAGCTACAACTGCACAGGAAGATTTGAATGAATGAAGAAAATGTATAAAACGCAAACAGCTGCTTCCAAAGGAATCATCCCATCACTAAGCAGACAGTCATGAAAAACTGCAACATTTGCACTCTTCGACCCAGATTCTCTACTCTTCTCTAAATAAAAAATATTTTAGATTACATTTTAAAACAGGTTCTAAAACTATGCCTCGAAAATAGTCAGACAGGGAGTTCCAGACAGTAGCAGCCTGAAAAGCAAAGGACCTCCCACTTGCTCTAGCGTTATGTATCCTAGGGGGCACCAAACATTTTGGTTTGCTGAACTAAGTGCCATAAAAGGTATGTATTTTCTTCTGGATATACAATGGACCCTTTTATCTATGGCCCTATGGGTAATCATCAGTGCCTTAAACTTAAGTCTTCACTTGAATGGTAATCAGTGTAGCAGCAACAAGCTTTTTTACACAGAATGCCTTTTGGGAATATTTAGGACCAATCTTGCTGCAGCAATTCACTTTCAATGCTAAATGAATTGCCTGCCACTCCAAAGAATGATGCAGAGCTGGGCCACCATAGAGTCCTCTGATCTCCGCGTCTCCCAGATGGCCTCTCCAACACAAAAGTGATGATGCATTGGTCACCACTGTCAACTCTGGGTGGGGTAATGAGAGGGGTCTGCCATTGTCCCAACCCCGGTCCAGTAGCCACTACTACCGGTCTTTTGTAGTTTCCTCCAAAATCTGGACAGAATCTGACAGGTACCCCTGATGCAGTGCTCACTGGGACTTCGGATACCACTGCAGAGTTTGCATATGCCATTTGGCATGCTTCACCAGCAGGATGCATGAGGCCTGTAATCCCAGCAACCTCAAAGTCATTCTCACAGACATCTAGGACAAAGGCTGAAACAGACAATAGGATCATAGTCCGAAGGTCCTGGACTTTCCGCTCCACTGGAGGGAGGTGAGTGGGGTAGGGGAGCAAAACTGTACATGTCCAGGATGGCGCCAATGAATGCAAGCGCTTGTGAAGGAGCCAGGTATGACTCTGGCACATTGATAGTGAACTCCAATGATGTTAGGAGGTTCACCACTGTCACTAGGTGGTTGACAACTACCTGGGGCGAGCCACGCCTTCAGCAGTCAATGGTCGAGGTAGGGGAAGTCTGGAATCCACAACCTCTGAAGTTGTGCTGCAACCACCATAATCACTTTTTTAACACTAAGGGACACTGGTGAGGCCAAAGAGGTGGCGCAGCAAAATGAAAGTGTTCCTGGCCCAGCATGAACCACAGGTAGCGCCTTTGGGCTTGCAGGACAAGAATATAAAAATAAGAATTCAGCAGATCCAACGCTACCATCCAGTTTTGAGGGTCCTGGGCTGACAGAGCCAGGGGTAGTGTAAACAGTTTGAATTTGTTCTCCTACGGGAGGCTTTGAGGGGGCGAAGATCTAGAATAGGATGCAAGCCTCTGTCCTTTTCCGGTACCAGAAAGTAACAGGAGTAACATCCAGTTCCTACTCGAACCCTCTCTCTGGCTCCTTTGGCCAAAAGGGCCTGCGCGTCCTGCTGTAAAAAGGACAGGTGGCTGTCTATCGGCAGGCCTGATGGGGGTGGAAGGTGTGGCACAGTCAAAAACTAATGGAATGGCAAAGCCCTGATTGACAATTTGAAGGACCCACTTGTCCGAAGTGATTGATTGCCACTCATAGAGGAAATGTTGAATCCTATATCCGACAGGGTGGCTGTGTGGTTTTGCAGATGCGGCAGCAGGGGGCCAGGAGACTGAGCTGTGTGTTGTTCTTGATATCCTTGTTGTTGCCTTTGTGAGCCACTGCTGCAGCCACTAAATAGCTGAAAGGCCTGCTGAACTGGTGGTGTGGTCTGCCATTGGTGACACTAGTAAACACTACCAAAATTGTTGGTGGGAAAAAAGGATTCCAGGGCTGAGTCCGATTTGCTGTTGAACATGGCAGAGCTATCAAAGGGCATGTCCATTAAGAATGCTTGGCATCCCTGGAAAATCCCATAGACCTCATCGATATGTGGCATCTCAATGCCACACTAGTTCCCACTACCCACCCTAGGCAATTGCTGATGCCCAGCCCACAGCGGATGACAAATGTAGCCGCAAAACAAATATTTTGAATGGCCTGAGTTAGAGACACGTGGAGGTCATCAGGAATTGCTAGTAAAACAAACCACTGTGTCCCAAAGCGTGTGAGATTAGAGATAGTGGTGGCAACTTCCATTTACAGAGTGCAGGGCAAGGTTGGTGGAGGAGAACAATCACACGGCAAATGTATCAATGCACTTAAGACTCCTGATCAGGTGGAGTGGTGGGGAAGTGTTGCAAAGTCATCCTGTGCCCTGGGCACCCCCCAACTTTTTGCTGACTGGTACTGGTGGTAACTGACTCTGACTGACCCTGGGCTTTGCCTAACCAGGCCCAGTGCTATGCTGAAAACACTTAGAATACAGTGAAAGCACCTACATACACTAGGCTACCCTATGGGTTGGGGTACCCCTGTGATTGGCATGACCTACCCTATAAGTCCCTAGTATATAATAGGGCAGGGGAATTGAAACTACCTATCAGTCCCTAGTATATGGTAGGGCATGGCAGTTTAGAGGCCAGCAGCCTTCTGCACTTGCATGTGTGCACTGCTGAGGCCTGAGGTCAGTTTTAAAAGCAGCCCTGAGTGCCATGACTGCTTTTAAAAAGTAAATTGTGCCCAAAATCGACTTTGGTGTTTGGGGCACTTAAATGGATAACCTACAATGTTATGGCATATTAGGAACCCCCAGGGTCTCCCCTAGGTGTCCCAGGGGTGGGGGGTCAGGTATCTATCAGGTAGACCCTTATAAAATGAGTTTTATATGCCCTGGGTTAAGTGAAATTTCACATTTCACTCCCCACATTGTGATAAAGTGCTGCCCAAATTCGACTTTGATGCTAGGAGCACTGTGAAGTGAGGATCTGCAATATTTCTACAGATTCAGAACCCCTAAAGTCTCACCTAAGTGTCCCATGGGGTGGGGGTCCTGTAGATATAAGCAAAGTACTTATAAAATATGTTTTTGTAAGTCCTGGTGCTGGAAAAATGGCCCAAGTCATTTTTCCCATTGCAGATCCCCTGCTACATAGGCTAACATGGTAGGAAGTTTTTAACTAATAACTCTTGATAGGAGAGGGCTAGAAGTACCATTCAAAGACTTCCCCGAATGGTATTAATAAATCCCACAATATGATATTGTTGAATTTCTCCTAAAGTGTACATACAAGAAGTTATAAGTCTTTCTTGTTTGTAGGTCCAGATTCAACCTTCCAGTGGTCTGCCCTGATTGGTCAGAGTTAAGTGGATTAGCCAGGCAGCCTTAAAGAGGTGATAAAGAGCCCTGGGGGTTAACCAGCTCTGCTGGCAGGGCAGTGTGCTGTTCCACAGGAGTGCCAGGCCTGGGGGATGAGTCGTAAACCATGGTCTTCAAAGAGGAGAGCAGAAACCAGTGTCATTTACAACTCTTAACTTTCCACCTCAGGTAGATGGTAGGATTAAGGAAGGTATGAGCAAATGCAGGGGGGAGAGTCTAAGTAAATTAGCCATCCTAGGGGTGTGTTTAGCCAGCTCTTACCTCCCTGCTGGAAAATCAGCCATTATGAATTTGGAAGATTTGATGCACTCTGGGACAAAATAATGCCACTCTCTACAGGATGTGGTCATATCTTTGAGGAGTTACCCTGCTCCCATTGGTCAGGAGTGACCTCCTGCCTGACCCAGAGAACTTGGAATAAGTATCTGAGAGGGGCAGAGCCCTCCAGATCTGCTGCTTGAAACTTAAGGAAGCAAGACGTTGCCATGCTGAGAAGTTGGGGGTGCAAAACTCTAAGGCCTGTCCTCTGAAGACTGCACCAGCTGAAACTACAGCCCTGTGGATTACCTTGCTGCAAAATAACTAAAGAGTGGACTCCCTGCAAGCTACAGGTTAACAGAGCTCACCTGGACCATCACCACCAAGGATCATCAACTGGAAGAACTACCAGTGGATTTGTAAGGGTTTTGTCCAAGTGGATTGTGGGAACTGAAGTTCTCAACTTTCAAGGACCATCTTGGAGCTTCCAGACCCTTGGAGTGAGTTTGGGACACTTTGGGACCCCTTGAGGAACTTCAGGAAGAAGTTCAAGAAGTTTGGAGAACTTTGGAGCAACTTTGAAAAAAAAGCTCCATAGAGGGACCGACTCAACCTGGCCAGCCAAGCCGCCTGCCTTCAACCGCGAGCCGGCCAAGACATCCAGGTTCGTCCCGCTAAAAGCTCCGTAGGTCCAACTTCCAGAGTTTGACCGGGAGTAGAAGAAATCCAAGGCCGGCGAACCCTCACCGAATCCGGCCTGGTGAAGAGCATCTAGGGACCCCGCGAGAAAAAGCTCCGTAAAAGTTTCTAAGTCCGAACGAAGAAAAGGTGACCGGGAGCAACCGCGAAAGCCAAGCCGCCTGCCTTCAACCGCGTGTCGGCCTGGATCCTGGGTTTGCCCTGCTGGAACGCTCCGGAGGTCGGACTTCCATAAGTTTGACCGGGAGCTCATCGCAAGGCTATCCGGCGAACCCTCACCGAATCCGGACTGGCTGAGAGCTTCGAAGGACCCCGGGAAGAAAAGCTCCAGAAAAGTTTCTAAACTGTGACCGGGACCTACCGCAAGTGGTAGCTGCTCAGGGCTCCATCGCGGTCGGCCTGAAACTTTGACTTTGAGCCGGTCTATCGCGACCAGATATCCCAATAAGGCGCTATATGTTTCTAAGTGCTATATAATGCTAAATCTTTCAAAATTCATATCTTCGGTTCCCTACATTGGATTTTTGTCATTTTGGTGTCATTTTAAAGATAAAAATATTTCCTATGTATATAAATTGGTGTTGGATTTTTATCATATGTTGTGTCTTAATTATTTACTGAATTGGTGTTTTTAAATGCTTTACATACCTGTCTTTGAAGTTAAGCCTGTCTGCTCGCAGCCACATTACCAAGGGTTGAGCATAGGAATAATTTTCTAAGACCTATGCTGAGTCCTATCATGTGTTAGTGGCCTTATTGCCAGTGGCAGACCTACATTTGCCCCTATCAATAATCCACTTTCCAATAGGAAGGCATTAGGGTTTGCTTTGCATATAGATGCCTGTTTCACCAAGCCCTCAGGCATTGGGTGTTTTCAGAAATTCTGCATCACAAGGTGCTGGGCAATAGCAAAGGGCAATCGATCTGTTAAATGGGGACACAAAGCATGGCTTTGCCCATGCACACAGAAGGTAACAGAGCTTCAGTGTGTATCTGACCAGGTTGGAGGATCTCAGTTAGGGCATTGGTCTTAATCTCTATGGGTGGCAGCTGAAGGTCAAGTACTTCTGCTGTCTTTCGCATAATCACAGTGAAGGAGGCACTTTGTTCTGTAGAAGGGTCAGGAGAGGAGACCAAAGCAGAGTATGGGGAGGTGTCCAAGCCACTGGCAGCTTGCAATTTTCAATACTAATTGGCCAACTTACCCCCATCATCATAACTGTAGTTATCCGAGTCCGAGCCAAAGATATTATAAAGGTCTCAGGCTCTTTCGGAGGTAAGAGCAGTGTAACTTAAAGTGATGGTTTGCAGGAAAGCAGCTGCCCAGTGGAAACCATGTGCACCCTTGGTGAAGGTTGAGACAAACTCGGTTTGGAGTCAGAGAGCGTGATGGGAGGTGCCTCTTACTCTGGCACCATCGGCACTAGTGTCGATGTGGAAGGAACCAGTGCAGATTGTGAAGCCAGAACTGATGTCAGGACTGAAGCCGGTGAGGAACCTGACGCACGTTCAAGGATGCAGAACACGCCGAGGGCTGACCTGCCACCAGAAGCCAAACTAGGGGTCCATGCAGATCCTTGGGACCTGAAGGTACTATAGAGGGAGTAGGTAAGATGCCAAAAAGGTGCAGTATGGCTTCAGGGAAAGCCTGGTCTGCTGCGGCACCGCAGATGTATGCAGGAATTGACGCTACATCAGCACAAGGCTTGCTTAGACTTCTTGAGTTTCTTGGGGATTTACCGGATGACTTTAACCATGCCGAAGATCTGCTGTGGGAACTACTTCAGGAATGGGACCTTTCTTTCGACTTCGACCGGTGAGAGAGTGGAATCTTTTGGTGTTTGGCGATGTGGAGTTTTGCCTCAAGGTCTCATATGGTTCAGACTCATCTGGGTGCAGTTGTTGCAGGCCCTGAGACGTGTTCTGACCCCAAGCACCAAACGCAGATCTTGTGAAGATCTGTCACAGACATCCGTTGGCGAACGTCCATCAAGGCTTGTAGTTTTGGGAGGTGACTTTCCCTAGGATACTAGATTCAAGGTACATTTTTAGGGAAAAGGTATCTCATCAGAGACAAAAGAGTAGCTCCGGATTCGCGTCTGGAGGCAAATAAACTGACACTAGACCACATGGGTGGCCCATAAATGCGGCTCTGCTCGCCACTTCTAGAGCAGAACGACGTTGGTGCAGAGGAGCACAATGACACCTACTGATGTGCATGGGTACTGTTCGAAAAGTTTCCGATCCAGTCTGACACCTGGGGAATATTCAAAAGGTGAGGAATCTGTGGTTAGAAGCATCCGTTAGAAACATATCACATTGAGGCCGTGGAGACAGATTAAAATGTTTCTAATTTATTGTCTCTTTTTCTTCTATTCTGTGCTGGATATGTGTTCAGCGCTTGGAGACTTTGGGTCTTTTTGGTCTTCATAGAGCTTTATAAATGATCTTGGACCTGAGTGGAAGTTTGAATGCAGACTTAGTGACTAATCAATGGCGGGTGTCACTTTCTCTTATGTGCACTTGCCTTTTAATATATTCTTCCGTTCCAAAATCCCCTCGAAATTGCTTTGGGGCATCTGTAATCCGATTAAAGACCTTCTGTGTAAGCATAGTGGCACAAACTCCTATTGTTTGTCAGGTCAAAGCAACCTGTTGCTAGAATACCCTGTTGA
This sequence comes from Calotriton arnoldi, assembly GCA_963921515.1. Classification (NCBI taxonomy): domain Eukaryota; kingdom Metazoa; phylum Chordata; class Amphibia; order Caudata; family Salamandridae; genus Calotriton; species Calotriton arnoldi. The sequence continues at coordinate 252,581 of CAWUFW010017261.1, forward strand.
CACTGAATAGCTGATAATAAAAAAAAAAGATTCACTTCAATACAGCTCTTGCTCTCTCACAGTTCAATGAACAATTCTCACCTCCGGGTTAATTAAGCTTGTTAGACTGCGGCAAAGTTGATCCCAGAGAACAGACAAGCTCTCTCTAGCTTTCAGAAAATCCAATTATATAACTTCAAACCGAAACTAGATAAAAATTTGACAGTTCTTTCTTTAATCAAGCCTTGTCCTTGGACATTAATTTTTGAATGAATCCAGCAAAGAACGATAAATTGTGCACCTTTGTTTAGCACTGCCACCGCATCAGTGCCAGTATGTATATCTTTCGCTCTCACTGTTAGACCAATGCAAGTAGACATAGGTGAAAATTACGGAGCGTAGGCGTTCTGCGCAGTTTGTGCTGAGAGTACACAACACGTTTTCTATTTCAGAAAAATTAGGCCTTTGCAAAAATGTGTGCTATGCAAAGTACTCTTTTACACAATTCCTGAATTTCTTGAAACGTGTTAACTGTTGTCCATTTTGTATAAATAATGCAAATGTTCACATGATTCTTTCCATGGGAAACTGTTTTAATTAGAAAATGTCTTTCCAAGGCATTTTTATCTCGAACAAGTTTTCTACCAGCATCTCACAAAAGCGTTTTTGTGCGGGGTATACTTTTGCAATGACAAATTACACAAGATACAGGTAAAATGTATTTTGAGTGAAAAGCACATATTTGTGAAAAAACACACATTTTGCACACCCTTAGTAAAAGTGTTAAGCAGCTCAACTAACAGTGTGGTCGTGTACTGCTGGTTATAAAAACTGTACTTTTGGACTCAAAACATGAAAGGATTGTTACATTGTTGGCTGCTTAAAGTGAAGTACAGCCTTCACAGTGACCCACACCCAACAGTCCATGCTTAAGTTACCACCCTTCTACTGGTACAACTGCCACACGAACATGTCAATCAACATATGAGAGTTTGGGTCAGGCTTCCAAGGCCGAAGACCACAACAGAGTTCAAAAGGGGATGAAGACAATCAAAGAAATTCTGTGGAAGTCCAAAGGCAGATGGGTCTCATAAAGAGGGAAAACCTGCCTAATGAAGACAGGAGGCATGTGCAATACCGTAGTCCAATGGACTCAAGTAAAACTATCAAGTGACACTGCCTGACAATGGAAAAGTAAGTGGAGGTGGCCACTAATGGGTTTCTTCTTCAAATGCTCCAACCCCACCAAGGCATGAGTGACTAGAAGCTCTTGTACTGTCAGAGAGTTGAGTGGTTCGACAACAGTCTACCCAGCATCAGACGTCAGCTCTCCAAATACCTGATTAGGCATTACCCTCATGCGAGTAACATGACATGAGGGTTTTTCTGTCATAGCCATAGAGCCTGAGGAGTAGGTCTTTGAGGATCAGGAAGCCTTTTCTCAATGCAACCAAGCTAAAAAAGTAGAAATAAGTAAATAAGTGGGCCCCCACTAGATAAAGCAGGTAAATGTTGAAGGTGTGGTTGGTAAATACCAGTAACACTCTATTAGTGCATACTAATGAGCAGTATATTGTGGAAGATAAAAATCTCTCCATTAGTATGATGTGAAATGAAAAGGACACTTGTTCTCTGGTGTGAAAAAGTCCAAGGGTGGTAAGACAAGATTCATAACAACCCTTGGGAGTGAAAATCAGAAACAACTTTGAGTGCCGTTGATGGACAGGAAACCAAGCAAAGAAGCATGATACTCCTTGCAAGGTACCATACACAAAATGTTAACTAGATAACATCAGATCGGAAGAAGAGCCTTTTCAGGACCTCGAAGAGACAGCAGTGAAGAGAACCAGAGAAATGTATGGTATTATGTGCTGTTTATCCCCTTGACAGATAGTGCTGCAAATGCCTCCCAAAATCACTTACCCTTTGAGGATGTTTTACTCTGATAAACGCAGAAGCCACACAAATTGGGAAAAAAGGTGACAAGAACCTCTCTCAATAGCAAGGGGTACTGGTTTGGCATAGAAGTGATAGAAACATCTAGCCTAAAGAATCTTGACAATCCCCAGTCTGGGCCCCCCATAAATAAGGACAAGGTTGAAGTATTTTTTTTAATAAGCAGCAGAGAAAACGTCTCTGCTATTCTATGCCACAGAGGCAAGGGGGAGACAATGGGAAACACCATTTAGAAAAAAATAAGACACACTAAAATCTATCTTATCAGAACCTCCTCCGCATGTCTTTCTGGCTGCATGAGAACCACAGAACACATCCTGATTAACAGCCCTTAGAGAGAAAATCAACTATCATAGCTTATTCCCGAGAAACAGAGAATATAAGGTTTCATGGGGAGCAAATCTTCTCTGGACAAAGTTCCAGGACCCTGATGATCCAAGGGACATGTGCGTGACCTGATTCTGCACTGAACACAAATGTTTTTTGTCATTGTTTCTCCAGACTGTTCAGAGACATGACCCTGTCCGCTCCTAAAAAGGGCTCTGAAGCCTTGCACAGCCAAAGTATATGGAATGTCTACTACCAGACAAAAAAAACCTGCATCAACCAACCTTTGTTGATTTATGCACCAGAAGAGGAAATATACTAGAGAAAAACACACTTTTCAGACTGGCCCTGTGTCCACCGTTTTGCTACAAGTAGTAAACATTACAGCACGAAGAAGACAAAAGCGAGCAGAGCGAGAGAAAGCTGGACCAATTAGCTAGGAGGTGTGCTCGCTCCCCACAAGGTGGGCACAGCAGGGTCTAATGACACTGGGGACCAACTGTCCTATAAATGAGGGTTCCTAGAATAACGAGAAACATGTCCACATCCAAGTACCAGGCATATTTGAAGGTTGACTGTCAAAAGAGGCCTGCAGGCTTTCCAAAGCCTAAGGTAATTAAATATAGCAGTAGGTCAGCTAAAGCTCAGGATCCTTAGGCCCATTTACGCAAGCGTTCCCATAACCAACAGTGAACAAAAAACATTGACCATAAGAATCCAGATCAAGGGAGTAAGTTGAGATATTGACCGGCATTTCCCTTGGCCCACCAATCACTTTCAAGGCTCAGCTGGAGAAACCCAGAGAGGTCACCTCCACAACTCCTTATGGAGTGGCCCTGGGAAGGAAATGCTAATTTCAGCGCACAGATCACTAATGTGTTTGCAATGCAATGCATTGTTATAAGTTATCTAGATAACCTATAACAAAGATTGACAGCATACTCTCTGGCGCGAGCACCACAAGGGATGAGCTACAGCTGGACAGGTTGCATGAAGGGTATATTATTCCTGTGATTCTACCTTGTCTCTGGTACTATTGTCGAGATGCAAGATTATTTGAATGTTTCAGGAATACCAGAGAACAACAACCATGCCCTCTGTAAGCTTTAAGTGCCACATAAAGTTGAACTGACAAATCAGTGTGTTAGGACCCATTGCCCCATCACAAGGTCTCCCAATGTGGCACACCTAAGCCACCTCAGGAGATTTTGCTGGAGTTTCACACCCTCAGACTCAGGGTGACTTCCTAATCAATAAATCAATCAAAGATTTGTAAAGCACGGCAGATCACCTGTGAGGGTCTCAAGGCGCTGAAGTTGTTGCTAGATTCGTGGTGATCTGTTCCTCTGAACAGCCAGGTCTGGAGTCCTTTCCTGAATTGATGGAGCGATGCAGTAGTCCTTAGGTGAAGAGGAAGATTGTTTCAAGCTTTGGCCGCCAGGTGTGAGAAGGAGCTTCGGCGGATCTGGGGGGTGTCTGCAAGGAAGAAGGAGGCGTATCATAGGTGTCTAGTTGGTTGGTGGAAGGTCAAGGTTTTGTTGATGTAAGCTGGTCCTTCATTGTGCAGGGCTTTGTAAGCATGGATCAACATCTGGCAACTCTTCTGGATTGAACTGGCAACTCTTCTGAATTGGGAGCCAGTGTAGCTTCTTGAGGTAGGGGGTATGTTGTGGGTTTGTTTGGGGCGGTAGAGGAGGAGTCTGGCTGTTGAGTTTTGTATTGTCTGTAGTCTCTTCAGGAGGCGTGTGGTGATTCCGAAAGTAGTCCAGCCTGCTGGGGGCGAGGGCCTGCGTGATGGTCTCTAATGTTGACTGGCAGCCACCTGAAGATCTTGCGGAGCATGCGTAGGGTGTGGAAGCAGGTGGATGAGGCTGCGTTTATCTGTTTCCTCATGGAGAGCTTCATGTCCCAGATGATGCAGAGGTTGCAGGCGTGGTCTGTCGGGCTGGAGATGGGCTGCATTCAGCAGGTCACCATGCGTCGTTCCATGAAGAGGTGTTGATCACAAAGATGAGGACATCTGTCTTGTCGGTGTTGAGCTTGAGACAGTTGTCCTTCATCCAGTCGGCGACGTTCATCATACATATGTGGAAGTTAGCTCTGGTGGTGGAGGGGTCTTCTGACAGTAAGAGGATGAGCTGGGTGTCATCGGCGTAGGAGATGATGTTGAGTCCATGTGATCTGATGGTGCTGGCCAGGGGAGATGTATGTTTTGAAGAAGGTGGGGCTGAGGGATGATCCTTGGGGGACGCGGCAGATAATCTTCTTGGGTTCAGAGGTGAAGGGTGGAAGACTGATCCTCTGTGTTCTTCCGGTGAGGTATGTGGTGATCCATTTGAGGGTGTCTCCATGGATTACGATGTGGTAGAGTCTGTTGATTAAGATGTGATGGGAGATGGTGATGAAGGCGGTTGACAGGTCCAGGAGGATGAGGGCTGCCATTTGTCGTGGTCCAGGAGGTCTCTTATGTCATCGGTGGCTTCTCATTGTGATAGAGCAGGGCACCTTCTCAACTTCAACCTGGTAGACAATCCTCCCAAAAAGTAGTCTTGTGGAACTGGGCTATTAAAGGAAGGGTGGATCGTCGCCTTATAATTCCAGCTGCAAAATTGTTAACATTGGACTTCTTTGACAGTGGAAAACAGCACAAACCACTCCAATTCAGGCCTAACTGCTTTCACTGGTATTTTGTTTTTCCCTTTCCCTGCCTTGGGTACTTATTTCCTGGCCATCCCAGTGGATGTTTTGCTTGCGCCCTTTAGGCTCACCTAGATTTACTGGCCCCAACAGATTTTAGGGCATCCTCTTCCCCAATACTATGCTACGTTCCCATTTGACATTTTACTGGCCAATGAACTTAGCTTTCCCAAATCTGAATCACTAAGCGTATCTGATTTTATAACAAACTGCTTCTAATTATGTGACGCATTCCTTTCTGGACATAGACCAGACACTATTCACTTGTCCTGTTAAACTCAGTGGGCATAGACTACTATTTATTCAGTCTTACTCCCCTGATGTCCCCACAAGAACGAAGCATTAAAGTAAGCTATGAAATCATAACTGACATTCCTGTTTCTAATCTCATTTGTACAGGCTAAAAGGGACTCCACATGACTCATGTGAAAAGACTCAATGTTTGCCCAATATTTGTTAAAGCTGTCTTAATATCACTGTAAAGAGTTATTCTAAAGTTTATACCTCCCTAAAACACTACATTCACAGTACTTTCGATTATTTGTTTTATTCCTAGAATGTGACAATGTGATGATTATCCAGTAAAGATATAATGATCTATATATATATATATATATTCACTGAAAAAAAACATAGGTTTTAGGGACAGTTATAGTTAGTTGGACATTGCACTCGTACAAAACCCGTGAAATTCCCCTGTTATAGTTAGTTCAGCTAACTATAACTCGCGCCCGTAATGCACTGCTGATGACGTCACATATTACATCACTCATGACATGGTCAGTGACATCACTGATGACATCTCAAATGACATCACTGATGACATCATCCAGTGACTGTGTGTTTCTGTAAAGTTTAAATATGTTTAATATATATAGGGAAAGGCGTATTGAAGAATGAGTGGGTGTATAAGTGTCTGAATGGATGATTTAGTACGTGAGTGACTGACTCTACAAGTGAGTGATTAAACGTATCTTACTGAATGCATGGGTTAGTGACTAAACTGTGTGAATGTCTGTATCCGTCTGTTTGTTGGTGTGTAAGTGGATGCATGGATTTGCGAATAGCTACATGAGTGTCTATATGGGTTATTGATTGGTTCTCTGAGTATCTGTATGGCTGCCTGAGTGTTTGTGTGGGTGGGGTGTGTGTGACTCTATACATAGATGTGTGAGTGGGTGATTCACTGGGTGCATGATTTCAAGAGTGCATCTGTGATGGACTGCTTGGGTGGGTGAGTGTGTGTATGGGTGTGTTAGTGAGTGAATGTATATCTCAGTGGTACATGTGCGAGTAACTACATATGTAAAAGGCAGTATATATGTGTGTTAGAGTATTTAAATGGCTATAAGTGAGAGTGTGTTATTGTGAGAGTGGCTGTATGGATGCGTGTGTGCTTGTATCAGTTATTGTATAAGAGCGTAAGAATGTGCTAGTATTTGTATGAGTAAGTGAGCTGGTGTGTGTATAACTGTATAGGTGAGTAAATGGGTGTGTGATTAATTTTTTGCATGACTGACTAGGTGTGTGAGTACCTCTATGGATGAGTGGCGGTGTGTGAGTGTTTATATAGGTGTATGAGTGCATATGATAGTCCTGTACTGAGTGACTGTAAGTATGAGTGACTGTACAGGTGAGTGAGTGGATGTGTGTGTGTAGACCTAAGAATCAGTGAATGGGTATGTAGTTTTTGGTGTTGGAGTGTCTATGGTTTTGAGAATGGCAGTCTGTAATTTAGAGTGGGTGTATCAAAAGTTATATTAGGGTGTGAGAAGATGCATGAAATTATCACATGGATGATGTCATCAGTGATGTCATTTGAGATGTCATCAGTGATGTCATCAGTGATGTCACTGACCATGTCATGAGTGATGTAATATGTGACGTCATCAGCAGTGCATTGCGGGGCGCGAGTTATAGTTAGCTGAACTAACTATAACAGGGGAATTTCACGGGTTTTGTACGAGTGCAATGTCCAACTAACTATAACTGTCCCTAAAACCTATGGTTTTTTCAGTGAATTTCAAAGGTTTTTTAAATGCTAATTTCTAACTATAACGTGTCTGAAACCTATGGTTTTTTCAGTGAATTTCAAAGGTTTTTTAAATGTTAATTTCTAACTATAACGTGCCTGAAACCTATGGTTTTTTCAGTGAATTTCAAAGGTTTTTTAAATGCTAATTTCTAACTATAACGTGCCTGAAACCTATGGTTTTTTCAGTGAATTTCAAAGGTTTTTAAATGCTAATTTCTAACTATAACGTGCCTGAAACCTATGGTTTTTTAAGTGAATTTCAAAGGTTTTTAAATGCTAGTTTCTAACTATGCCAACAGAGGTAGGACATGTGAAGAAAGAAGAAAAAACGCACAGAAAGAAGCAAAAGATGTGCAGAAAGAACCAACAGAGGAGCAGAAAGAGGCCTTGTTGCAAAATCATCCTGTGCCCACAACTTTTTCAGACGGGTACTGGTGGTAACTGACTCTGACTAACCAGAGCCAGTGCACGTTTGCACAGTGGTGAAGGGAGGGGGCCTGAGGTGACATGTGTGCAAACGCGCCCCGTGGCGCGTTTTAAGTTGCGGGATTAAGTCCCCTTGAATCCTGAGGGTCCCTGGGGTCCAACTAGCCCCCAGGTACCTACAGTTAGGACCACAGAGCTGAGTTGCAGAGAGGCGTTCCGAGGCCACGCACCTTTTTCACCTCTCTGCAACGCACCTCTGTTGTGCTTACTGAAGGTACCTGGTGGGCTAGTTGGCCCCCAGGATTCAAAGGAATTAACTCCCCAACTTAAAACGCACCACAGGGCGTGTTTTCGTACATGTCACCTGAGGCCCCGCCCCTCCCTTCACCACTGTGCAAACGCGCCCCGTGGCGCGTTTTAAGTTGGGGGATTAGGTCACCTTGAATCCTGAGAGTCCCTGGGGCCCAACCAGCCCACCAGGTACTTCCAGTAAGCACCACAGGCCTGCGTTGCAACACCTGTAACAAATTGTGCAGTTGTGTTTAGGTAGTGAAGAGGGTCGTGCTGGGGGTAGTGTTTTAGGGTTTAGGGTAGTGCAGTGGTGTTTGTGTAGTGTAGGGGGTCATGCTGGGGGTAGATTTAGGGTTTAGGGTAGTGCAGTGGTGTTTGGGTAGTGTAGGGGATACTGCTGGGGGTAGTGTTTTAGGGTTTAGGGTAGTGCAATGGTGTTTGGGTAGTGTAGGGGTTCGTGCTGGGGGTAGTTTTTAGGGTTTAGGGTAGTGCAGTGGTCTTTGGGTAGTGTAGGGAGTCGTGCGGGGGGTATTGTTTTAGAGTTCAGGGTAGTGCAGTGGTCTTTGGGTAGTGTAGGGGTTGTGCGGGGGGTAGTGTTTTAGGGATTAGGGTAGTGCATTGGTATTTGGGTAGTGTAGGGGGTCATGCGGGGGTAGTGTTTTAGGGTTTAGGGCAGTGCAGTGGTGTTTAGGTAGTGTAGGGGGTCGTGCTGGGGAAGTGTTTTAGGGTTCAGTGCAGTGGTGTTCGGGTAGTGTAGGGGGTCATGCTGGGGGAGTGTTTTAGGGTTTAGGGCAGTGCAGTCGTGTTCAGGTAGTGTAGGGGCCGTGCTGGGGGAGTATTTTAGGGTTTAGGGTAGTGCAGTGGTGTTCGGGTAGTGTAGGGGGTCATGCTGGGGGTAGTGTTCTAGGGTTTAGGGCAGTGCAGTGGTGTTTGGGCAGTGTAGGGGGTCTTGCTGGGGGTGGTGTTTCAGGGTTTAGAGCAGTGCAGTGGTGTTCGGGCAGTGTAGGGGGTCGTGCAGGGGTGGTGTTTCAGGGTTTAGGGCAGTGGTGTTCGGGCAGTGTAGGGGGTCATGCTGGGGGTGGTGTTTCAGGGTTTGGGGCAGTGCAGTGGTGTTCGAGCAGTAAAGGGGGTCATGCTGGGGGTGGTGTTTCAGGGTTTAGGGCAGTACAGTGGTGTTCGGGCAGTGTAGGGGCGGTGCAGGGGTGGTGTTTCAGGGTTTAGGGCAGTGCAGTGGTGTTCGGGCAGTGTAGGGGGTGGTGCAGGGGGTGGTGTTTCAGGGTTTAGGGCAGTGCAGTGGTGTTCGGGCAGTGTAGGGGGTCGTGCAGGGGGTGGTGTTTCAGGGTTTAGGGCAGTGCAGTGGTGTTCGGGCAGTGTAGGGGGCGGTGCAGGGGGTGGTGTTTCAGGGTTTAGGGCAGTACAGTGGTGTTCGGGCATTGTGGGGGTGGTGCTGGGGCTGGTGTTTCAGGGTTTAGGGCAGTGCAGTGGTGTTCGGGCAGTGTAGGGGGTCGTGCTGGGGCTGGTGTTTCAGGGTTTAGGGCAGTGCAGTGGTGTTCGGGCAGTGTAGGGGGTCATGCTCGGGCTGATGTTTCAGGGTTTAGGGCAGTGCAGTGGTGTTCGGGCAGTGTAGAGGGTCATGCTGGGGCTGGTGTTTCAGGGTTTAGGGCAATGCAGTGGTGTTCGGGCAGTGTAGGGGGTCTTGTTGGGGCTGGTGTTTCAGAGTCTAGGGCAATGCAGTGGTGTTCGGGCAGTGTAGGTGGTCTTGCTGGGGCTGGTGTTTCAGGGTTTAGGGCAGTGCAGTGGTGTTCGGGCAGTGTAGGGGGTCGTGCTGGGGGTGTTGTTTCAGGGTTTGGGGCAGTGCAGTGGTGTTCGAGCAGAAAAGGGGGTCATGCTGGGGGTGGTGTTTCAGGGTTTAGGGCAGTGGTGTTCGGGCAGTGTAGGGGGTCATGCTGGGGGTGGTGTTTCAGGGTTTGGGGCAGTGCAGTGGTGTTCGGGCAGTGTAGGGGGTGGTGCAGGGGTGGTGTTTCAGGGTTTAGGGTAGTGCAGTGGTGTTCGGGCAGTGTAGGGGGTCGTGCAGGGGGTGGTGTTTCAGGGTTTAGGGCAGTGCAGTGGTGTTCGGGCAGTGTAGGGGGTCGTGCAGGGGTGGTGTTTCAGGGTTTAGGGCAGTGGTGTTCGGGCAGTGTAGGGGGTCATGCTGGGGGTGGTGTTTCAGGGTTTGGGGCAGTGCAGTGGTGTTCGAGCAGTAAAGGGGGTCATGCTGGGGGTGGTGTTTCAGGGTTTAGGGCAGTGCAGTGGTGTTCGGGCAGTGTAGGGGGCGGTGCAGGGGGTGGTGTTTCAGGGTTTAGGGCAGTGCAGTGGTGTTCGGGCAGTGTAGGGGGTGGTGCAGGGGGTGGTGTTTCAGGGTTTAGGGCAGTGCAGTGGTGTTCAGGCAGTGTAGGGGGTCGTGCAGGGGTGGTGTTTCAGGGTTTAGGGCAGTACAGTGGTGTTCGGGCATTGTAGGGGGTGGTGCTGGGGCTGGTGTTTCAGGGTTTAGGGCAGTGCAGTGGTGTTCGGGCAGTGTAGGGGGTCATGCTGGGGCTGGTGTTTCAGGGTTTAGGGCAGTGCAGTGGTTTTCGGGCAGTGTAGGGGGTCGTGCTGGGGCTGATGTTTCAGGGTTTAGGGCAGTGCAGTGGTGTTCGGGCAGTGTAGGGGGTCATGCTGGGGCTGGTGTTTCAGGGTTTAGGGCAATGCAGTGGTGTTCGGGCAGTGTAGGGAGTCTTGCTGGGGCTGGTGTTTCAGAGTATAGGGCAATGCAGTGGTGTTCGGGCAGTGTAGGTGGTCTTGCTGGGGCTGGTGTTTCAGGGTTTAGGGCAGTGCAGTGGTGTTAGGGCAGTGTAGGGGGTCGTGCTGGGGGTGGTGTTTCAGGGTTTAGGGCAGTGCAGTGGTGTTCCGGAAGTGTAGGGGGTCGTGCTGGGGGTGGTGTTTCAGGGTTTAGTGCAGTGGTGTTCGGGCAGTGTAGGGGGTCGTGTAGGGGTGGTGTTTCAGGGTTTAGGGCAGTGCAGTGGTGTTCGGGTAGTGTAGGGTGTCGTGCTGAGGGGTGGTGTTTCAGGGTTTAGGGCACTGCAGTAGTGTTTGGGCAATGTAGGGGGTCGTGCAGGGGGTGGTGTTTCAGGGTTTAGGGCAGTGCAGTGGTGTTCGGCCAGTGTAGGTAGTCTTGCTGGGGGTGGTGTTTCAGGGTTTAGGGCAGTGCAGTAGTTTTCGGGCAGTGTAGGCGGTCGTGCTGGGGCTGGTGTTTCAGGGTTTAGGGCAGTGCAGTGGTGTTCGGGCAGTGTACGGGGTTGTGCTGGGGCTGGTGTTTCAGGATTTAGGGCAGTGCAGTGGTGTGCGGGCAGTGTACGGGGTCGTGCTGTGGCTGGTGTTTCAGGGTTTAGGGCAGTGCAGTGGTGTTCGGGCAGTGTAGGGGGTCATGCTGAGGGTGGTGTTTCAGGGTTTAGGGCAGTGCAGTGGTGTTAGGGCAGTGTAGGGGGTCGTGCTGGGGCTGGTGTTTCAGGGTTTAGGGCAGTGCAGTGGTGTTCGGGCAGTGTAGGGGGTCGTGCTGGTGTTTCAGGGTTTTGGGCAGAGCAGTGGTGTTTGGGCAGTGTATGGGGTCGTGCTGGGGGTGGTGTTTCAGGGTTTAGTGCAGTGGTGTTCGGGCAGTGTAGGGGTCTTGCTGGAGGTGGTGTTTCAGGGTTTAGGGCAGTGCAGTGGTGTTCGGGCAGTGTAGGGGGTCTTGCTGGGGGTGGTGTTTCAGGGTTTAGGGCAGTGGAGTTCGGGCAGTGTAGGGGGTCTTGCTGGGGGTGATGTTTCAGGGTTTAGGGCAGTGCAGTGGTGTTCGGGCAGTGTAGGGGGTCTTGCTGGGGGTAGTGTGTCAGGGTTTAGGGCGGTGCAGTGGTGTTCGTGCAGTGTAGGGGGTCATGCTGGGGGTGGTGTTTCAGGGTTTAGGGCAGTGCAGTAGTGTTCGGGCAGTGTAGGGGGTCATGCAGGGGTGGTGTTTCAGGGTTTAGGGCAGTGCAGTGCAGTGGTGTTCTGGCAGTGTAGGGGGTCATGCTGGGGGTGGGGTTTCAGGGTTTAGGGCAGTACAGTGGTGTTCGGGCAGTGTAGGGGGTCGTGCAGGGGGTGGTGTTTCAGGGTTTAGGGCAGTGCAGTGGTGTTCGGGCAGTGTAGGGGGTCGTGCTGGGGCTGGTGTTTCAGGGTTTAGGGCAGTGCAGTGGTGTTCGGGCAGTGTAGGGGGTCTTGCTGGGGGTGGTGTTTCAGGGCTTAGGGCAGTGGTGTTCGGGCAGTGTAGGGGGCCTTGCTGGGGGTGATGTTTCAGGGTTTAGGGCAGTGCAGTGGTGTTCGGGCAGTGTAGCGGGTCTTGCTGGGGGTAGTGTTTCAGGGTTTAGGGCAGTGCAGTAGTGTTCGGGCAGTATAGGGGGTCGTGCTGGGGATGGTGTTTCTGGGTTTAGGGCAGTGCAGTAGTGTTCGAGCAGTGGAGGGGGTGGTGTTTCAGGGTTTAGTGCAGTGGTGTTCGGGCAGTGTAGGGGGTCGCGCTGGGGGTGGTGTTTCAGGGTTTAGGGCAGTGCAGTGGTGTTCGGGCAGTGTAGGGGGTCATGCACGGGGTGGTGTTTCAGGGTTTACGGCAGTGCAGTGGTGTTCGGGCAGTGTAGGGTGTTGTGCTGGGGCTGGTGTTTCAGGGTTCAGGGCAGTGCAGTGGTGTTCAGGCAGTGTAGGGGGTCGTGCTGAGGCTGGTGTTTCACGGTTTAGGGCAGTGCAGTGGTGTTCGGGCAGTGTCGGGGGTCGTGCTGGGGCTGGTGTTTCAGGGTTTAGGGCAGTGCAGTGGTGTTCGGGCAGTGTAGGCGGTCGTGCTGGGGCTGGTGTTTCAGGGTTTAGGGCAGTGCAGTGGTGTTGGGCAGTGTAGGGGGTCATGCTGGGGCTGGTGTTTCAGGGTTTAGGGCAGTGCAGTGGTGCTCGGGCAGTGTAGGGGGTCGTGCTGGGGGTGATGTTTCAGGGTTTAGGGTAGTGCAGCGGTGTTCGGGCAGTGTAAGGGGTCGTGCAGGGGCTGGTGTTTCAAGGTTTAGGGCAGTGCAGTGGTGTTCGGGCAGTGTAGGGGTCGTGCTGGGGTTGGTGTTTCAGGGTTTTGGGCAGAGCAGTGGTGTTCGGGCAGTGTAGGGGGTCATGCTGGGGGTAGTGTTTCAGGGTTTAGGGCAGTGCAGTGGTGTTCGGGCAGTGTAGGGGTCGTGCTGGGGGTGGTGTTTCAGGGTTTAGGTCAGTGGTGTTCGGGCAGTGTAGGGGGTCTTGCTGGGGGTGATGTTTCAGGGTTTAGGGCAGTGCAGTGGTGTTCGGGCAGTGTAGGGGGTCTTGCTGGGGGTAGTGTTTCAGGGTTTAGGGCAGTGCAGTGGTGTTCGGGCAGTGTAGGGGGTCATGCTGGGGTGGTGTTTCAGGGTTTAGGGCAGTGCAGTGGTGTTCGGGCAGTGTAGGGGGTCGTGAAGGGGTGGTGTTTCAGGGTTTAGGGCAGTGCAGTGGTGTTCGGGCAGTGTAGGGGTCGTGCTAGGGGTGGTGTTTCAGGGTTTAGGGCAGTGCAGTGGTGTTCGGGCAGTGTAGGGGGTCATGCAGGGGCTGGTGTTTCAGGGTTTAGGGCAGTGCAGTGGTGTTTGGGTAGTGTAGGGGGTCGTGCTGGAGATAGTGTTTTAGGATTTAGGTTAGTGCAGTGGTGTTTGGGTAGTGTAGGGGGTCGTGCTGGGGGTAGTGTTTTAGGGTTTAGGGTAGTGCAGTGGTGTTTGTGTAGTGTAGGGGGTCGTGCTGGGGGTAGTGTTTTAGGGTTTAGGGTAGTGCAGTGGTGCTTGTGTAGTGTAGGAGGTCGTGCTGGGGGTAGTGTTTTAGGGTTTAGGGTAGTGCAGTGGTGTTTGTGTAGTGGAGGGGGTCATGTTTTAGGGTAGTGCAATGGTGTTTGGGTAGTGTAGGGGGTCGTGCTGGTGGTAGTGTTTTAGGATTTAGGTTAGTGCAGTGGTGCTTGTGTAGTGTAGGGGGTCGTGCTGGGGGTAGTGTTTTAGGGTTTAAGGTAGTGCAGTGGTGTTTTTGTAGTGTAGGGGGTCATGTTTTAAGATGCAATGCTCCAATACCTGACCAGTCTGCACTACATAAAACTGCAAAAAAACTAAAAATAAAAAGTGTTTTGCACACTTTTGTCATTGGGCTATATGTGGGCTACATCTGGGTAATATTTGTGCTACATTTACATCTACATTTCACTGGTAGCCATCTTGGAAGACTTCTTTGTTATGAAGTTTCCTAATTTCTTCATTTACTGCAGTCTCCTCAGTAGGAAATGCTTTCAGTTTTTTACTTTGATTCCATCAAGAAGGCATTCAGATGTCTCACATCTGCCATAAATTCAGAATGTTAGCACTCTAGTTGCTCATTAGATCACTGGAGTAAAGCTACTGCTCACCAGGGAGTTAACTGGTAGTCTGCTGCTGGTATTGAAAGTGATTGTTTCAGTCTGCATGTCAGAATTTTCTAATGAAATAGAAGAGGATTTGAGATCTCACTTAAAACATGCCCTAATTTTTCTTTTGTGCAGCACTAACCATAATTTCTATTTCAAAAAGAACCCCTCATTTTGTTCCTTTTTAAATTAAATGTTTTAAGTGTTACTGGTTTATTCCAATCAAGATGGCTTCAGGTGTGCCATACTTTTGTCATAAGTAAGGCTGTTAGCGCTCTAGTTGTTCTTTAGAACACTCTGGGAAGCTGCAGTAGAACACAAAGGCATCAACTGGCAGGCTGCTCCTGTTGAAATATAACAGGAAGATATTTGAGATCACACTTGAAATATGTCCTAATTTTTCTTTCTACAGCACTAACCATAATTTCTATGACAAAATGAACCCCATCATTTTGTTCCTTTTTAAATTAAATGTTTTAAGTGTTACCAGTTTATTCCAATCAAGATGGCTTCAGGTGTGCCATACTTTTGTCATAAGTAATGCTGTTAGCGCTCTAGTTTTTCTTTAGAACACTCTGGGAAGCTGCAGTAGAACACAAAGGCATCAAGTGGCAGGCTGCTCCTGTTGAAATATAACAGGAAGATATTTGAGATCACACTTGAAACATGTCCTAATTTTTCTTTCTACAGCACTAACCATAATTTCTATGACAAAATGAACCCCATCATTTTGTTCCTTTTTAAATTAAATTGTTTAAGTGTTACCAGTTTATTCCAATCAAGATGGCTTCAGGTGTGCCATACTTTTGTCATAAGTAAGGCTGTTAGCACTCTAGTTGTTCTTTAGAACACTCTGGGAAGCTGCAGTAGAACACAAAGGAATCAACTGACAGTCTCTGCCCTTGTTGGATGTACATGTTTTACTGAGAATGTCAGACTTCATTCTCACATGAGTGAGAAAGATAATGTAAATTTACAGAACATATGCTCTCATTTTAGCTTCTGGAGCACCTTCCAAACTTCCATGGGACAAGCATGAGAAAATAGTGTTCTCTCAAACATGATTCATGATATCCCAGCAGAAGGTTTTTCACATGGTAAAATCACCTTAGAATACACCACAATTCCTAAAATTAGTATGGTACCATCAACAAATAAATTCTAATGTAACTAAAGCCTGTTATCACCCTTTATAGTTCTCCTTTTGGTGACCCTCAAAATCTTCTATTCACTACAATGCATTTCAATGAGGTACTATCATTTATATTGGTCCCAAGATGGCTGCCAGCAATTCCAGGATGAAGTGCTGACAGCCAATCAGATCTCACGATGACATGTGTGGTTAGGCTCCGCCCAGATATATATGTGACTTTACTTTTGATTTTCTCAGGAACTACTGAACGGATTTACACCATTTAAGCAAAAGGCACGACACTGAACCAAGGGCTACCTCTTTGCCAAATTTGGTGTAATTCCGTTCAGCAGTTCGGGCTGTAGCTGCGACTAAAGGTTCCTATGGAAAAATGAATGGGGAAAACGCGTTTTGGGACCCCCTTTTTCTCGGTCCCCGCTTGACGTATCACCCCGAGACTTTCAGGATAGGAGCGGACCGGAGCGCCCCAACAAGTTGGAAACTTTGCGAAGATTCGTCAACCGGCGCCAACGTTATTTCAAATAGAATGTCGCGGATTTCCTATGGATAATAGGTTTTAACTATAACTATCTACTGGCGACCGCCAGTAGATAATATATATATATATATTCACTGAAAAAACCATAGGTTTCAGGGGCGTTATAGTTAGTTGGACATTTCACTCGTACAAAACCATAGAAATTCCCCGTTATAGTTAGTTCAGCTAACTATAACTTCGTGCGCCCGCAATGCACTGCTGATGACGTCACATATTACATCACTCATGACATGGTCAGTGACATCACTGATGACATCACTGATGACATAATCCTTGTGATAGAGTGGCAGACCTCCTCTCACCCTAATATAACCTTTGATACACACACTCAAAAATACAAACTAACATTTTCAAAACAATGGACATACCAATACCAGTTACAACACACCTATTCAGTAATTCCAAGATCTACACACACATCCACTCATTCACCAACAGTCCCTATACAGTCACTCATACATGTACTCACTCATCATATGTACTCATACACCTATACATCCTGTTACACACCGCCACTCATCCATAGAGTTACTCACACACATAGTCACACATGCAAACAAAGTATCAAACATCCATTTACTTGCATATACAGTTATACACACACTACCAAACTTACTTCTACAGAAACTTACACATACTTACTCTCTTAAACAATCACTTATAGAAACTCCTACTTATTTGCACAGGAACTCTTCCAATCTCTCACTCTCACATATACTCACTTATATACACCAATACTCACATATACTAGTTTAAAACATATGTAGTTACTCATAAAGACACTATTGAGACAGTCATTCACTCACTAACACACCCATACACATACTCATCCACCTATACAGTCCTGCACACATGCTGTCTTCAACACATACAAACAGTGAGTCACTCATTCATGCATCTATGCACTAAGTAATACCCCCACCGAACCATACAGACACTCAGACACTCATACTGATACTCAAAAAACCAACTAATAACCCATATAGACACTCCTGTAGCTACTAACCAACCCATGCAGACACTTATACACAAAGTGAGAGACTGATACAGATATTTTCATATTTAAACATTACTCACTAACCCATGTATTCACTAAGATACACTTAGTCAGTTATACAATCAATTTTACAAAACAAAATCATCCATTTAGACACTTATATACCCATTTATTCTTCCATCGACCTTGAGATATACATATGTAAACATATTTAATTTTCAGAAAAACACACATTTACTGGATGATGTCATCAGTGATGTCATCAGTGATGTCATTTGAGATGTCATCAGTGATGTCATGAGTGATGTCACTGACCATGTCATGAGTGATGTAATATGTGACGTCATCAGCAGTGCATTGCGGGCGCGCGAGTTATAGTTAGCTGAACTAACTATAACGGGGGAATTTCTATGGTTTTGTACGAGTGAAATGTCCAACTAACTATAACGTCCCTGAAACCTATAGGTTTTTCAGTGAATTTCTAAGGTTTTTAAATGCTAATTTCTAACTATAACGTGCCTGAAACCTATGGTTTTTTCAGTGAATTTCTAAGGTTTTTTAAATGCTAATTTCTAACTATAACGTGCCTGAAACCTATGGTTTTTTCAGTGAATATATATATATTTATTATACTATGTATACATGTGAAAATGTCTCGGTCCCCTGTTTGCCTCGGTGGCACGGAAAAAATGGGTGGAACTGACATCAGCACGCCGACGAGGTTCTCTTATGGCTCCGATGACGTCATACGGTGTCGCGAGCGGAGCCGTGCTATTATGATGTCCTCGTTGACGTGGGAGAGCTAGGAAAGAATTTCCGTGGAATGCTGGTGCAGGGGATATTCACCTAAGTGTTCAGGCTAGTCCTTTGGGAGCAACTGTTTATGTTGCCACTCCAGAAACCGAAACCAGTGATCCGAGGGCAGAGGCCCTGCAGATGGCACACGAGGTGGGGTGCCCAGTCGTGTGCACCGGCGGGGCAGCAAATTGACAAGCACCACAACCCACAAAAAAGGTAACGAGGGCACTGAATAACACAGGATCTTCTCTTTGTATCTGGCAGGAACAACGAAGTTAAAATGCCCTAGTACCAAAATGTAGAATTAGTGCTACAACGGTCTTCAAGAGGACCTGCGATGCCGCTTCTGCCTCCCGTACCCTGGAGGTGGCACATGGGTCACGCGGTACGGTCATACTGCGGTGGGGCGCACACTCGTTGACCTCTCATGGCACTGCTCCACACTTCAGGGAGGACGCTTTCCATTAGCTATGTTTT